>APFE030877481.1:34682-52749 GCA_000404065.3 Pinus taeda | reverse complement strand
TATTAATATTATATAATGATAAATAAATAATAAATACTTTAGTAATAATAATATTAACATTAAAAAAGTGGAAACGATAGACAACGGGAGCGTAAGGCGATCACGGGCGCTAGCAGAAACTAGGGTTTCTGCGAATACCTGCTACGATAGGCCTGATCAGAGGGCACCAGTTCTAACGGGAGCAGCGAGTAGATCAGGCCAGTTTTCGGTGCTGAGGGTCATCATGACCGCCCCTCAGGGGGACGGAGAGGAGACCTCTCCAAGATTGAACAGATAGAAGGGGCCCATTGGTAACGCGGGAGAGGAGGCAGCGCTCAAAGAGGGAAACGCAAAGGGCGACCAGCAGACGCAGACGGAACAGGCAAAACAAGACAAGCCACAGGTCAGTTCATCAACATGCAAGCCGGTAGCCACCCATAGGCCAGAGGTGGAGTTACCAGGGCATTGAATCAACGCAAGAATACAATATATGAGGGACCATGCCCTCATAGGCAAGTTTATTGGATTTTGGCCCAATGAAAGAGCCCTGAGAACCTGGATCGTTGCCAAATGGAGGCCAAAGGGACATATTACCTTACTGTTAGGGCCGAAAGGCTTCTTTACAGCTATCTTTAACTGCTTGGAAGACCGAAATAGGGTCATTGATGGAGGACCGTACTTCTTTAACTCAGCTGGACTCTTCTTGAGGGAATGGGTAGCCCGCTTCAACCCAGACAAGGAAGATCTGAGCTGGGCGCCAGTGTGGATCAGACTCTACTCGCTACCATGGGAATATTGGGAGGAGGATTCCCTAAAGGCTATTGGTGCAGTCCTAGGCAAATTCGTCAAGGTTGCTGAAGAAATGAAGACAATAAAGCTGACCTCTCATGCTTCATATGCGAGGATCTGTGTCTATATGGACCTGAAAAAACCTTTACTTGATACGGTACGTCTTTTCCATGAAGATGAAGATTCAGGGACTGCCCTATGAACATCAAACCCACAGACCCAGCTAACCTGAACCAACATGCAGAGGATGGCTTCACCAAGGTTACAAATCGAAGAAGAGGAAGCAGGAAATCAAACGGACCTCCAAAGACATCAACAGAAGAACCTGCAAAACCCTCCACAAGCAACAGTTTTGCAGTCCTAGATCAGGAGGATTCGCAGAACCAGCCAAATTCCAAGCCCAACAAAGGAAAGGCGAAGCAAGTCGCGGAAACAGGCAAACAGCTGAACATCGGGGATAAGGAGACAGCACAAGGAGGAGATAAGAATGAATCTGTACCGGAAATATGGAGCACTCCAGACATGGAAATAGACAACAACACTATCAATGGGAGCAAAGAGAAAGAAGTAGCGGACAGCAATCCAGTGCCACACTTCATGGAAGATGACACAGAACCAATAGATATTGGGGAACTTGACATCTTAGGTCTCGAATAGGCTTGCCAAACAGGTAACTTCGATAAAATCCCTGACCAACAAGTAGATAATCTAGTAGAGGTTCTCCACAGAGCGCAAAGAAAATACTCATTGGGTGTTCAAATAGGCAGTCAGTGGGATGGTAAGTTCATCTCCAAGGACATCAAAAAGAGAGGAAGAAAAACCACCTTAGAAAGAACCATCAAGATTCGAGAGGTTTTGGTTGAGTCTGGCAGATATGCCAAACTTACCAAGTACTTCAACACAAACCCCAAACCCTCTCAATTGAGCTAATTTCATGGAACATTAAAGGGCTCAACGGCCCCAGAAAAGGAAAACTACTTAAAAATATGCTTATGGAGGAAAAGCCAGCAATTCTTTTTCTGCAGGAAACTAAATTTAATTCAACTTCTTTGGAAAAAATAGCAGCCAAAGCATGTCCAGGTGGTCTAGTGACGACAGTAGATGCACAAGGAGCTTCAGGGGGTCTCGCGGTGCTCTGGGACGCCAGGAAAATCCAACTAGAAAACATACATGCAAATAAACATTTTATCCAAGCGACCTTTCATCTTCTGGGAACAAACATTTATGGCCACCTAACAAATGTTTACTTCCCGCAAGAAACACAACTTAAAGCGGAGATCCTTGAAAGGTTGAGGCAGCTAAATGAAAACAGGACTCACCCGCTTTGGGTCTCTGGAGGAGATTTTAATATGATAGCAACAATGGAAGAGAAAAAAGGAGGAAGATGCAGAGTAAACAGGGATGGATCAACTTTGAAAGACTTTATTCATGACAATTGGCTCATAGATCTGCCGACAACCAATGGACTCTACACCTGGAGCAATAAGAGAGCGGATCCACAGCAAGTAGCCTCGTGCCTGGATCGCTTCTTAATCTCCGACAATGCGGTTCATATAGGAGGTGAATTTACTGCGTCAATATTGCCTTATTCAGGCTCAGATCACTGGCCCATTGCTTTGCATTGGAATAGACCAGGTAACAATATACGCCGTCCCTTCAGATTTGAAGCATTCTAGCTCAGTCATCCGAACTTCCATGATTTTGTCAGAAGCACATGGCAAAATCTCAACCCAACGGAAGATTCGAAAATGGCCAGGTTCCAGAAGAAGTTGAAATACCTAAAAGAGGAGATCAAACGATGGAATAAATCTACGTTTGGTAACATCTTTAAAGCAAAGGAACTTTTTAACAAGGAAATGAAGACAATTCAGCAGAAAATGATTACAGAGGGAAGGACGGCAGAGCTGACTCGGAGGGAGCAAGACATGGAGCAAAAAATCTTAGAACGAGATCGACAGGAGGAAATATTGTGGAGACAAAAGTCCAGAGTTCAATGGCTGAAGGAAGGGGAGCGAAATACGAAATTCTTTCATAAAACTACAGTCCAAAGACGAATGAGCAACCAAATCTCCTATGTTATGGATGAACAGAGCAACAGGATTGAAACTCATGAAGGAATAGAAACAGAATTCTACAATTACTTCAAGAAAATGAACCAGGAACCTAACATTAACAGGAAGGAGGTGATTGACAAAAGCACCAGCCACATTCCTAGGCTAATCACTGAGGACCACAACACTCTTCTCCTCAAACCGATTAGTCTTCAAGAGGTTGAATCAGCGGTGAACCTCCTAAAAGTAGGGAAAGCACCCGGCCCCGATGGATTTACAGCAAATTTTTTCCAACACTTCTGGGAAACGATCAAATGGGAAGTTTGGTAGGTAGCGGAAGAATCAAGAACTCTAAGATGGATGTACCAGGGCATGAATGCTACATTTATCGCTCTGATACCCAAAGCAGAGGACTCTCCTTCACCAGATAAATATTGGCCAATCGCTCTATGCAACATAATCTACAAAATTGTTTCTAAGGTAATCGCTCTACGACTGAAGCCCCTGCTATCTCTCATTATATCCCCGGAACAATCAGGCTACGTCAAGGGAAGACAGATAACGGATGGGATAATCCTCACTCATGAAGTCATACATTCACTCAAGCAACAGAAAAAACCAGGTATGCTTTTAAAAATCGACTTATCCAAAGCTTTTGACAGTATAAGTTGGGAGTATATGCAATCAATCCTTCACGCTTTTGGTTTTGCTCCAGCATGGGTTCAATGGGTTAGCAGTCTAATTTCATCCTCTTTCTTCTCAATTCTTATCAATGGCATTCCTTCTTCCACCTTCCGCCCATCCCGAGGAATCAAACAAGGAGATCCTCTCTCTCTGTTCTTGTTTGTAATCATGGCTGAAGGTCTTGGTCGTAGCATAAAAGCTGCCATCCTATCCCGCAAAATAAAAGGTATTTCCCTGCACCAGGCTCCTGCTCTCTCTCATCAGCAATTTGTTGATGACAACATGCTATTTGGCCACCCCTCAGTGCAAGAAGCCAGGTCCTTCAACGCACTTCTCAATAATTTTTCTCTTGCATCTGGAGCTCTCATAAATAAAGTCAAATCCCAGCTCTTCTTCTTTAACACGCCTCCCTCGACCCAAAGAGCCATAGCTCGAATTCTTGGATTTACCATAGCAACCTTGCCTTCCAAATATCTTGGGGCACCTTTAATAGCATCGACTTTCAAGCATGCCGCATGGACTGACCTGCTAGAAAAGCTGGAAGCCAGACTCTTCCTATGGACTCATAGAGCTCTCAACATGGCCAGTAGAGTTATTCTTATCAAAGCAGTTCTTCAGTCCATGCCTCTGTACTTATTCTCCATCATGGCAGCGCCAAAATGGGTCCTTAAAGCTATCAAACAGCTGCAGCGCACTTTCCTCTGGGGAAGTTCAGGCCCGAACCGAAAATGGGCCCTGATAAAGTGGGAGAAATCCACTCTTCCAAAAATAGTAGGAGGCATTGGCCTAAGAGACCCAGAACACAGCAACATAATAATGGGAGCAAAAACTTGGTGGAAATGGCTAACCAATCCAGAAACTCAATGGGCCATCCTATGGACTTCAAAATATGCTCGAAATCTACCCCTAGAGGAGCGTCTCAGAATGTCATAGGTCAGCAAAGGATCAGTAATATGGAACTCGGCCATCAGACAGAAAGAATTAATCCAAAGACATAGTTTTTGGGAAGTAAGAGATGGAGGTACAACCAGGTTCTGGGGAGACTCCTGGTAGCAACTCCCAAACCTCAACAGTATAATTCAGGGGCTTCCAGATCGGGAAATAAATCAGATGGACAAAGTCAACCAATATTGGAAATTTCACGATCAAGATCATAGAGAATGGCTGGAGGCGCAAATCATCATTCCAACTAGCTCGGAGAACACCAAACAGACCCTATCTGCAGAACTACAAAAAAGGAAAATAATAAAGATGGCAGGAAGGGATGTGCTTAGATGGGGATATGCAGAGAAGGGAATCTTCACAACCAAAGAGGCTTATCAACTCATTATAAAAGACCGTGCAACTAAAGACAAATTATGGGAAAAAATTTGGAAGCCGCCCATCTGGCCGAAGGTTTCCACATTTCTGTGGCTCCTAGCACATAACAAAATTCTTACTTGGGATAATCTAAGAAAAAGGAAATCTGAGGGACCTTCAATATGCCTAAATTGTAAACAGGAAGAGGAGTCAGCCCTGCACCTAATGCAAACTTGCCCGCTGGCCAGACAACTGTGGGAAAAGATAACTTTTCATTGCAGAAAGGAAGGACACGTGCTGGGGGATCTCAAAAGCACGCTCCGCAACTGGGCTCAACAGCCATATCAAAGTAGCTTTCTCAATACACTATGGAAAATAATACCAGGACTACTAATGTGGAACGTGTGGAAGGAAAGAAATCGACGAATTTTCAAAAACCAAGCCATGACAATGGAGCAGGTCTGGACAATGTTGCACCAAAACATCCAAGAATCTCTATCCATCAGAAGCTGGTCACCGAAGGAACTCCCTACCACATCTCAGGAATAAGCCATATACGGCAATTGGCAAATTCAATTACAAACCATGCTTTTATCTAAAGACAACCCTCCCAAGATCCAGGCTTCCGCTTCCAGCTAGACTCCTCCGCCAATCAATGTCTTCCAACTTAATTTCGATGGAGCATCGAAAGGGAACCTGGGAAGCACAGGCTATGGAGGGCTCATCAGAAATCATCAAGGCAAAGCTCTCATCACATTCTTTGGCTCGATCGGGTGGAACACCAACAATGCGGCAGAACTTGAAGGACTATGGCGTGGTCTCCAAATTGCACAGAAACATCAGCACATGCCCCTGATAGTGGAAGGAGACTCTCAAATCATGATCAACATAGCCACAAAACTACAACAGGGAACAACAATTCACAAGGTTAGTAGTAGCTGGAGATTAGCCACTAGGCTTGAGTCGCTCAAGCAATGGCTTGAAAATCATCCAGCCATATCTTTCAAACACATTAGACGGGAGGGAAACAAAATGGCTGACTTTATGGCTAATCTAGGAGTGGAAAGGGAAAAAGAAATCTTCGAGGGGCCTCTACAGAGCATAGCTTCGGAGACTGAATTTTCTACATTTCAATCCTTATTGGCAAAAGACATGCAGGCAGGGGACGAATTCCACTCGGATGCGGGTGACTCACCTGAAATTTAAGACACATGCCATGAAGCCACGCGCAGGCACATGGAGGCAGGTGGCAAGGAAGGAAATGCGTATGGTTTCAATTGACGAGGCGATGGGTATTGAATGCAATTTAATACGACTGCAGAGAACAGGTACGCAGGCTGAGGGAGGAAAAGACATTAACCAAAGCAGGATGAAGCAGGGTCGAGAGAATTTAGACAGTGCTAAGGCGAACAGTCCGTTGGATGGTGGTGCAGAGTATGAAAGGATTTGGCCTGAGAGTGCCGGAGGAGGGATTTCAGACTGGTTCGCCCTGCCACCAAGGGTGAAGCCACCACAAGAGAAGAATCCCTGGAGCACCAGTTGGGGGTTGACGTTAAATGCAAAGTTCCCCTCTCCGGCTTCGATAGAAACACTTCTGTCTGAGACAGAGAACTGGGTGAGTCAATAGTGCATTATTGAGTTTTATCTGCAGGATTTGGGGCGAAATTGGGCAGTGGGGCGACTCAGAGCAGGCGTCTGCATTGCCAACAACGAGAATTTGGGCAATTCTCAGCACACGGGCCTTCATTTGCTGTGGGGGAGTGTGACCGGTTCACTGCCAATTCTGAAGATGCCGCCCCGATTTAGAGCGATGCCACGAAGGGGCTGACATGCAGGAAACAGGGGAGGGACGGGAGGCAGGGGTAGGTCGCCTCCTCGCAGAGTTTCACCGTTATCAATGGCTTACCCCGCCACCCAAGCCTTGGAGGACTCGGAAACCTCGCTCAATAACTCAGTACAAACAATGAAATTTCGCTTTAAGAGCAGGTTAGATAGACCAACAGTTACGGCAATGGTCACGATGATTTTCTCGGAAGAAGAGGAAGAATACGTTAGCTCTGAGAACTCAGAGGGGGAACGCTCTCCTACCCCTCTGGAAGACCCGATGCAGGAGGAGGATATTACCAGCGCGCAGTCAGCTTCCACGGACCAGCTTCACTCCCCCAGAACTAAGGCAGTACAATGTCAACAGGAGGATTACAACATTAGCCATCAACCGACAGGAATGGAGGAGAAAGACAAAGGAAAGGGGGAAACTCAGCATGATGGTGCTTAGACAGACCAAACGAAGAAGTGGCCGGACCATTTTTATCGCAATAGGTTGAAGCTCAAGCTCCCCCCAGGAGTAAAGCCCACTGATGTGCAAGATGGTCTCATGGTGGAATGGGTACCTGAATCGGACGAGGAGGAAGATACAGGAGGTGAAGCACCCGGATAAAGACCACATAGCGACGGAAGCTACTAGGCAAGCCTCTGGTTTTTTGAGTGTAATGTCGGTTTTTTGTTTGTTCATCAAAACTCCTCGCACGACGATATATCGTTTGTTGTCGAGGCTAGTAATCTTATGATGTTTGTCAATTGTCCAGTTTGAGTATGACAGGTTAATGCATTTTTGTTTGCTAGTTTTGTTTTTCTGCTCTGAGTCACAAATTGGATTATGCTGTAAGAGCAGTAAACAAGCTTAGTTTTGTAATGGTCAATTTTGTAATGGTCTCTTGACAGAGAGAGATTCATGAATCTCTCAGAGGGCAATGCCTCTTTGTAAATATCTTTTTCTTTTTTAATATATTAGATCAGTCCTTACACAGAAAAAAAAAAAAAAAATAATATAATATTAACATTAACAAATAATATAATGTAAATAATATTATAATAATAATAAATAAAGAAATAATAAAATTTAGGTCTCTCACCTTGGACCTGGTCATACCTTGCTGTTAGAGGTCTTGTTTAACCATTTCTCAGTCAAATTTAGCTGTTGGAATGGCCTGTTGTCCCTATTTAACTCATCGCTCAGATCAGATCTTCAACTTGTCCTGACGATGAACCGCACTGGTTGGTTCAAAACGCGTCGACAAATGATTTGTTATGTGATTTCGCTGAAATTATTCTCACAAACAAGATTATGGATCACAGAAGTCTGAATTCTTTAATTTTTAATTTATGTTTTATTTATTGTTGACATGTAATAATTTTTTTACGACAAACATTTTTTTATTTTATTTATTATTGATTTGTACATATTTATTTTAAGTACTGATTTATCATGAGCTTAGAGGCATCAAATTTCTTCACTTATAAACTTTTGTAGAGTGCAAAATACAATAGGTTGTTTTTCATTGTTTAAATTGTATTTTTGAATACTAAATAAAATATACCAGCCTAGATCCATTTTAACTCTAGATCTATCAAGGCGCCCCGAGAGAGATCAAATATCTCAATGTGCAAACCTCTTTTTTGAGTGTAAAACTTGATGAAAGGAATTAAGATGGAATTAAGATAGATCTAGGCTAGTTTATATTATATGATCGAAACATCAACATTACTTTTTGCTAGAATGTCGAGAATGAAACACAAACATTTAATGTTGAATCTAGGTTGGTTTACCAATAATTATATTAAACATTGCATTAAACGGTATTTGGCCCATAGGCTTCATAATAATGTTTAATAAAAAATATTGAATGCCCACGGGGCTTTGGATTGATGGTGAATGGGTGTATTGTTAAGGCACTCCTTGTGATAGGTCATTGGTTCAAATTCCTTGTGGTTGGTTAGGTAGTATTATATATATATATATAATATATATATATATATATATATATATATATATATATATATAATATCAATTAATTATTTGGCTATGTTTATTTTCAATTTATTATCTACAAATAACTATATTAGATGGTAAAATTTTAAGCTCAGTAAACGATATTTATGTTTTTTCCGTTTTTGCTTTTTCCTACCATTTAGATTGCATTAAATTATATGTATGCAATGTTTGATAAGCTAAATAACTATTAATTATATTTAGTCATTTAAAATTGGAATTGGTTGATTACTTTTAAATTCGTCCATTTTGAATGAACAAATTTGCAGGTGTTGGGCAAATTGGAGTGAAGTAAATGTTCGTCCATTTTGAATGAACAAATTTGTAGGTCTTGGGGAAAAAGTTTTATTGTGAGCCAAAATTCATTATGAAAAAGATAAAATATAAAGACAACCCAAAATGTTTATTGTGAGCTGAAATTCGTTATTAAAAAGATAAAATAGAAAGACAACCTAGCCAAAATTCATTATGAAAAAGGATAAAATATAAAGACAACCCTTTGGATTGAATAGAACATGCCAAAAAAACTAGTTTGAACAGACATCTCAAAAAATGACCACATTATAAAAATAAAAAAGATTCATGGAGAAAAAAAATCAAACCTAGAAATCCCAAATCCTTGTCACACTGAAATCACAATGTTTTCTCACACCGAAATTGTTTCCCATTTCGTAAAGATCTTGAAATATTTTCATAGTGTGCTTCCTCATAAATAGAATTGGACACTTTGTTTTTGTGTTATTTATATAGTTAGGGAGAGCCGTGTTTTTTTATTAGGACCGACATTAGATTAATTAGATTAATATTTCACATTACATTTATTCACATTTACATTTAAATGTTTTTTTTACATTAGGGCCGACATTAGATTAATTAGATTAACTTTTCACATTACATTTATTTACATTTACATTTAAATGTTTTTTTTACATGAGATCTACCCATTTCATTAGATTAAATTTTCAAATAACATTAAGTTTATGTTTACATTTACATGTTTATGTTTCTAGGAAAATCTTTTATTTACATTTACATGTTTATGTTTATGACATCTACCCCATATCTACCCCATTTCATTAGATTAAATTTTCAAATAACATTAAGTTTATTACATTTACATTTACATGTTTATGTTTTTAGGTGAGATTTTTTTTAGATTTACATTTACATGTTTATGTTTTTCTACATGCGATCTACTCATTTCATTAGATTAAATTTTCAAATAACATTAATTTTATGTTTACGTTTACATTTACATGTTTAAGTTTTTAGGTGATATCTACACAATAGGTCTACTACGTTTATGTTTACATGTTTACGTTTATGTTTTTACTTGAGATTTAACCCCATACATTTACATTTACATGTTTAAGTTTTTAAGTGATGTCTACCCCATAGGTTTAGGTTCACATTTTTACTTGAGATCTACCCCATACATTTACATTTACATGTTTAAGTTTTTAGGTGATATCTACACCATAGGTTTACGTTTAGGTTTAGGTTTACTTTTTTACTTGAGATCTACCCCCATATATTTACATTTATATGTTTAAGTTTACGTTTAGGTTTAGGTTTACGTTTTTACTTGAGATCTACCCCCATATATTTACATTTATATGTTTAAGTTTTTAGGTGATATCTACACTGTTTGTTTAGGTTTACGTTTACTTTTACATTTTTACTTGAGATCTAGCCCCATACTGGGTTGTAGAGTGCCTCTCAGTGCAATAAGACCAAATGAAAAATTTAACCATATTTTTTGTTGTTGCTATATATAGATATATATGAAGTTGATATTGACATAAATTATTTAAAATAGATCTTCTAATAATTTATTTAAGATTTAAACATCTAATTCACATATTTCTTTTACTTATAATTACTTTACAGTATACTCATTTTTTTATTTAATTATAGCGAACATTATTTTTCTATTTACAACATAATTTTTAATTATTAATTTTATTTTAAAATGACATGGATAAGACAAATTTACACATCCTCTAATACTAAGCTGTAAAATAACTATTAAATCAATAAATAGTAAATTACATTTGAAAACAAAAATTGAAAATATAATAGTGACCCATAACCATCAACTTCAATGCTCAGTGAATTATCGTTGGGACACCAAATTTGCTTTATGAGAAAAGGAAATGTATGCAGGTTTGTCAATGAGATTCGATGCTGTGTGATACACGGTATCTACTTTTGAAATCCAAATTACCGAATCATTGACATCTTCAGCGACGTATTGACTATTATTGCGATCACTCCCCATCATATTAATTAGATTCCTCCCTCCCTCGTATTCCATTATCACACTCAACCTCCAAGTTTACTTAATCAATTTGTACGTTGTACTGGGACAGGTTTATATTTTAAAAATAAATAAATAAATATTTATATAAAGGTTTTGATTTGTAATGGAATCAGTTTATATTTTAAAAAAAAATAAATTATTTATATAAAAATTATGATGGGTAAATCAATTTTTTTATTTTATTGAAAATAGTGAGTAAATGTGTATTGAAGTACATAAAACAAAATGTTCACTTTCATCTAGCAAGTTGTTAAATAATGAAAAAATGTTTATTCAACCTCTAGTGCATTTTGTCCCTTTTGATTGCCTTTTTGTTTTATTAGGTTAATTTCTTTATTATCGTGTGAGAGATTTCTTTCATAAGAGTTAAAGGCCAGTGTATTAAATTTTCATATTTTTGGTGGTAATGCAAGATAGGCATCTCTTGCACACTTAGGCATTTCTTGCAATGTAGGGGAGGTATCTTTTCTCATTTAATGCTTATAAAACTACAAAAATACATACCATTTTCCAAATATAATAATAAAAAGATTATAATTTTGTTCTCTTTTAACATGAGAACTTTTTGTATTTCCTATAGTTATTTCTATCCTTTGGTGATTTGGATTGTTGGCAAGTCAAACAATGTGGAAAAATAAATGGCTTCAACATTGTGAGAAGAGCCTAATCACCTTTTAGACTTTATGGAGTTATCCCTTCTTTTCATGCTAAACTAAGGGGCAAAGCCATCCCAATAGAGGTGGAAATTGTTGATTCCTCCTCTTGGGATGTAACTGGGATTATGACAATACAATTGTAGTGTCTTTGGTCTTATTAGTTATTCATTTTCCTCAGAACATAGGTGGCGACTCCATGGGGATGGATCTTTAGACTTGTTCTCATTCTTTTGAATTCCTTGGTTTCTTTGCTTTGTAAGTCTTGTTTGTTGCTTGATTTCATCTTTCATCTTTTTCTAAACTATCCTATCTACTGGATCTAACATATCTAATCTAGATTTGAAAAACAATTACTTGTTACCTTCATCACCTTGTATACTCTAATACAGAGCAACTCATCATTGTTTGCAGGCACAACAAGGAGTAATCATCACCTTCTAGTAGCCAACACAAAGCGATGATGCATGTAGCTTCTTGTTTTCGAAATTTTGTCATGTTTCATCTTGATTTGGCTTTTAATTGGGTCCATGGTATCTTAGTGGTTAGATCTATGTGTCTACACTTTTAGACAAGTCTCTTGTTCAAAATTTTGTTTAGATCTAATGATTTATGGGTTCTTTGGTGTGCCTTTGGGTGCATCTTGCATGTCTCAATTTGCATGAGTGTGTTGCCTCATGAGTAGTGATCTAGGAAAAGTCTAGAGTTTTCTTTGTTTAATATGACTATGTGTTACTTGTGGGTTTTAGTTGACATCATTTTGGAAATGGGAAGTTTGATACCATAGATAGATCTCTAATAAGGGTTTAGTTTTTGCCTCTTTGTAGAGACATTGGAGTACTATCTTCGAATTTCTACCATTGTTCTATAGCCTTGAACTATTTTTCGTTGGTTTGATGTGTCTTTACTTATTAGACTAGGTAATAAGTGACATACCTTTGCAAAAAGGATGTTGTGTTTTTATGTGTTTTTTTTTATCAAAAATTTTCTTTGGTGTGATGAGTACTTACTTGGATTGAGATTTTTTTAATACTTTGGGTTTTAAAGTGAATATTCAGAGTGTGCAACATTTTTTGCCTCATTTAAAATTAGAAGGAATAGATCTATTACCTTCCCTTAAACAAAGTTCATTGAAGCTAAAGTTTTCATTTGGATATCTTTTGGATTATGAACATTCTATTAAACACCATACAAGTTTCATCTTGTATCCCTCACCGAGTAATCAATAAACAAAAAATAAAATAACTAATTAGAATTCATTAAACTTTTATGTATTTGTAGCAAAGCACTTTAGGTAGGATTTAGGGCCTAAGTTGGGGTAGGTTGAAGAGTAAACCCTCCAAGGTTTTGAAAATGAAACTAGAAATCATTACAGAGTGACAAATCCACTAGTCTCATAGAATGCTTGTCAAGAAAGCTTCCTAACATGGGAGTCAACTGTGAAGTCACATAAGAAAAAGTGGGGTGATATCCTCTCTACACTTGGTTGAGTGTATATTAAACTACTACAAGTACCTAAATATCTTAGGGGCTTTCTACAAACAATTCCTCTTTGAGGTTTAAGGCCTAGCTTCCATACCCATTCACGTGGCCCTAACCTATGACTATTCCCCCTAGTTGTTTAGTTGTGGAGTGGTAACCTTGGTGTGATTTCTTAGGATGTAACTTAGGTGACTATGAGTGAGGAAGTTCCAAGAGTACCTAAGTTAGATGTTACATCAGCATAGTTGTACCCTTGGATGGTGCCCAATGTTCACATGGATATTTTGACCAAGAAGGATAATACAAGGAGATTAAGATAACTATTTATCACATATTCTCTAGCCAAACCTTAGGGACTTGAGCCTCCTAAGGGTTAGTTTTCAAAAGGCCCCTTTTATCCTTTATTTTTCTTATTGATAGCTTTACATTTGCTAAATATGTTATCTTTGGTTTAGTTTAGTTATAAATAGGTTTATTGTTTTTCTTTTCAGTTAAAATTTTCTTGTCACCATGGCTTACCTACTTATCTATCAGACATAAAGATAGCATGATCTTTCTTTTGAATATGAAGAACCACCACCTATTAGGAAAAATATTTCCTTAGTGGATGATATTTTTGCCTTAGACTCAAAAAGATATGCAGTTGAGTCGAGGGATAATGACACCTTTGAGGTCGAAGTGGTAGATGGAAGTCCACCACTAAATTTTAACCCTCCCTTGATCAGACCTTTCAATCCTTCACTGAGTGAATAGACTTGGTATTGAACCTTTTTCTTTCTTCTCTAACTCATACATGATGTTAGATTTTAGTGGCTCATATGGTATGGATACACTTATTCCATCTTCGCTCAATACATCAAGAGGGGTCTCTTTTTCTTCCTCCTTACTGCTTATTAGTCAAATTAGTGTTTCCACCACTACACTTTGCACATTTACATGCTTAATTTGGTTGATGTCACTGATCATTCCATTTCCTCCTCCTAGTATTTCTAGTATGTTGGTACCAATGCCCTCAATTGTATTTGCATTAAGTGTAGGTAAGGCCAAAGTTCACATGTGGTAGCCAAATGGTTTCCACCTAGATTTGACATCCCAATAGGGAGCTCATCGATATTGAATGTTATGTTTCCTTTTAGATGTAATCTTCATGCATAGTATGTGATTTTCCTTGGCAGTGTTGAGGGTATTAATAATTTTAGGGGATTTAATATCCCATTGAGTTTCCAAGCATATGGAGGAATGCAATTTCCTAGGAGTAGTCTATTTCTGCGAGTGCCCATGTTTCTCGGTGGAATTTCCCTAGAAGTGCCTTTTTTCCTTGGAAGTAATAACACCTTCAAGGGTCTTTATATTCATAGGGAAGGTCAATATCCCATCAATTATCATGCCTTTGGGAGTACCTTTATTACTGAGGGAAATGATCCTTTTGCTAGCACACTCCTTCCTAGGTCCCATGCTCTTGCAAGCAATAATCCTATGTGGGTCAATCAACCTTTAAAAGATATAACATGGTAATACCACATGGTTCATCTAGGTCAAGTAAGACAATCTCCTTCCCATAATCCATTTTACACTTGCAATTATTCTTCTTGGAAATGCTAGATTTTCCAAATCTATCTAGATTGATGAATGACCCCATATGTCATGACCCTTCATGGATGGCCATTCTAATTAAATTACCTTATACTATTCTAATGTTTCATGGAAATCCTAAAGAATACCTATCGTCACACGTCATGATTTTTCATTTGTGGTGCCCATCAAACTTTTTTTCTGGATGATAATATCTTATTGAGTATTATACAACAAAATCTTACCAATAGTGTGGTGAAATGGTACTACAAACTAGATTGAATTGGATTTTGTGACTTCAAATATTTATTTATTTCATTCTTAATGCATTATCAGTTGTTGATAAGATATGAGATTGGTAAAAAGATAATAACATCTATGAAACAAGACACCGCCACCTACATCTCACACTACATCCATGAGTGGAGGTGGTGACATGGGTTGATTAGAGCCAATATTCTTAACCAACTCCTTTGGGATTGGTTTACTAAGTCTGCACTTCCTCTTATAGCCAAAGATGTGTAGTGGACTCTAATGAAGAACATGTCATACTTTGTGCCCAACATCTTGACTTGATCTATTCATAGTCATGTATGTTGTATGATATCATTCCTCGTGCTCCTCAATCATAGATTGATCCATGAAAGCCCAACCAATGACCACATGTCAATGGTGTGGTTGGTTCAATTTCCTCCAAAAATATGGTCTAACTACCTACACAACTAGGTAAGATCCTTGTGTTATCAAAACCCCCATATTTTGAGTCCTCCACTCAAACTACCTTTATCCTCTCTTATGCCTCTGAAGTGAATTGATGCAATCCACATAATCAAAAAATCCTCAAAAACCTAGACAAAAGAAGATGTTGAATAAACATATAAATGTTTTTAACAATGAGTAGGGGAATTAGAAAGCCGAAACCAACATGAGTGGGGTGTAAGTTTTAACCCTATACAATTAATCTTTGCAAACAAATTCTTAATAAAACAAAAAGGATACAGTGGAAATTACACAAATTTAGATAGATATTTTATCTTGGAAACACAAACTCAAGAAAACAAGCAAGTTAAGTGTTTCATTATATTTTTTTGTATAATATTATAATAAAATATATATCCTATGGTATACATGAATTTCCAATCCAAACATAGTTATTTAATTGAAACTATAAAACCATGTGCAAAAGCACTATGCACAAAAAACCACTTTTATCAAAATTTTGGGCTGAAACTGCCAAAAAATGGATGCAAAAAAATTGCCGAAAAGAATTTTCCTAGGGTGGTGGGAGGATGAAGCCCCCTGGGAACCCCCTCTGTTTGTGGTGCATATAGTTGGTGCAAATAATATAACACATACCAACATTCTCCCACTTATTGTTTTCTTTGCATATAAGGGGGCACAAGAGTACATAGTCAAAAATTCAGGGTTGTGATGCACGTTGTTTCTCTACACCAAGAGAACTTTTTAGTGCTCACATATTGTGTTAATTCATCTGCAACATTCTTCAAAGTGTCCAACTTTTCAAAAACTCCTTTTTTTCTTCAATCATACCCCTCACAAAGTGATATTAAACATCAATATGCTTTGTTTTAGAATGATAAGCAGGGTTCTTTGCCAATAAAATTACACTTTGGTTGTCACAATTTATCCTCATAACTTGTTGTACCAACCCCATGCCTAAACATAATCTCTATAACCAAACCGCTTCCTTTCTTACATGAGTGGCTATCTAGTATTCAACTTTTGTATTTGAAAGTGACACTACAAATTATCTCTTGCACATCCAATTGATAGCTCCTCCAAATAGGTTAAACACATACCCACTTGTAGATATTCGACGATCCAAATCCCCAACCCAGTTTGCATCAACAAAGCCATGTATTTCCAACATGTCGTCCAATCCTTTTATTCCTTGGGAGCACAATACATAATTAATAGTGCCACACAAATACCTGAAAACCCTCTTTATTATTGTCCAATGGTCCTTCTCTAGTTTTGACATATACCTACTTAATACTCCCATTTCATGTGCAATGTCTAGTCTAGTAGAAACCATTATGTACATCAAAATACCAACCACACTGACATATGGAATAAGGGACATGTCCTCTTCCTCTTCTTGTGTTGTGGGACACTGATATGCACATAATTTTACATATATAGGAATAGGGACATTCACCAATTTACTTTCTTGCATATTAAACTTCTACAATATTTCCTTGATATACTTCCTTTGATTTAACTAGAGTTTCTTCTTTACTTGATCTCTTATAATTTTGAAGCCCAAAATGAAAATTGCAACACCAAGATCCTTCATGTCAAATTTAGAAGACAATTGGGTTTTCACTTCCTATATGATTTTCCTATCATTTCCAATTAACAATATATCATATACATACAATACTAAATAAATAAGATGGTTACCAACTAATTTAAAATACAAAGTGATCTACTTTGTTCCTTGTGAAGCCAAGTCGTTGTATATATGTATCAATTTGTTGGTACCACATCCTTGGTGATTGCTTCAACTTCACCTTTATTCACCCTATGATTATAGCTCTTGATTCATCTCCTAGGAAAAAATCACCACCATCAAATCTTTCATACTCGTAAAGCCACTCTTTGTGAGGAGTAATATGAAAAGAAGTGCCTGAGTCAACCTGTTGTGGCTAAATCTACCACCTTGTTGCACAAGTTCACCAGGAGGCAAGGAAAGCTCCCTAGAGACAACCTATGGGTTCATTGTAGACCAATGCCTAGGACATATTAAATAGAGGAGTGCTTGTAAGGTTATATGTGAGGAGAATGTAGCACTCCAATTGTCACGAAAAAGGTATAAGGAGGATTGGTTCATTCCTCCAAAGGTATGAGCTATGTACTTCAGGTATTCCCTCACACACACAATTCCCAGAAGTATCACATAGAATAGCAGAGGTCAATTACTTCAAAGGGGATTAGAGCTTAATAGGCTTTGTTGGCCAAATGATCGAGGATGAGGAGGAAGAGTAACTCATTGTAGGGATCTTACAACATCAAGAACCCTATGCATAATACATAGAGCTTGTTATAGCTCTGATACCACTTGTTATAGATCTAACCCAAGAATATTATAGATCTGATATGAAACTATAAGATAATGCAAATAAACCCAGAAATAATATGAAATGCTTCTTTATTATCAAACCCTTAAGGTAGGGCAACACCATACATTCACTCCTTAATGAAGGAGAACACTCCACAAGCCATATGCTTGTTCATACAATAATCCTTCACAATATTTCTTTACCTGGAGTCTCTAGCCTCTATATAGACCTCATACATACAATACCATGGATCATTACCATGGTTCCCTCATACCATCAACTAATACCATGGGCCCATTACATTATTACTAACTACTTGTGGT
>APFE030877481.1:0-13181 GCA_000404065.3 Pinus taeda | reverse complement strand
ACCGTCGCTTCCAAGTTTGTACGAACTACCGGGTTGATAAAATGAGAGACAGGAAGCCCCAGGAGTTGCAGCATTATTTCTACAATACTGGAGCTCACCAGTAACAATGAAGTTTCTTGACTGTGGGCCTTTTACCTTAAAATATGATGAACAAGCAGGCATTTGTTATCTCCCCCTTAGCCTCTATGCCTTATGGCCCTTTTGTAACTTATCGCATATGACTAGGGGCTGGAACCAAGGGTTGAGCCTTTGGGGTGCTAAGGCTTTCAACAACTGTGCAGGGGCCTTATTTCCTTTGTTAATCAGAATCTCACATCTTGGTTCTGAATGCACTTTTCATTAAGCTTTAACCCTGGACAATTACGATCTCTGATATGCGGGATTGGGCCCACCCAGGACATTGCAATCGCAACATGGGGAGGGCGGCTCTTTACCCCTTTTCTATAGCACAGGACGATTGGTCCAGACGTGAAAACCTTATCACATAGATCACCATACTTTATCACATTCGAGAAGGAATTTTGGCGGAAGAGAAATATTTACATTGCGCGAATGCCAATTGTCGATTATGATGGGTGACATCATCACTAACATGTGTCACCCAGAAATGGCTCCATCTCACCCCTGAAAATGCTGAAACTGGGTCACACGTGTCCCTCGTACGGCCACGTCACCCTTCGTACTATCCATTACTACTGACGTCAGCTGCTTGTCTGTTATGAAGACCAATCAGACGCCTCCACATGGCCCCCCTGGAGGAGAGAGAAAGAGGCCCATCGAGCCCTAATTTTCCATGCTTTCCTTTGAATTTAAAAATCGGCCCTCCCTGGTGATTTTGATCCATATCCCAATATCAACAATTTCTTATAGTTTTAGAC
Organism: Pinus taeda; assembly: GCA_000404065.3. NCBI lineage: Eukaryota > Viridiplantae > Streptophyta > Pinopsida > Pinales > Pinaceae > Pinus > Pinus taeda. The sequence continues at coordinate 12,303 of APFE030877481.1, read as the reverse complement.
CTGTGACCCCGCCGATCACTGATGCCTTGTGGAGGAGAGAGAATGGGAGGCTTGACCCTGGTTTTTCGATGAAATTCCTTTACTAATGGTTTCCTCCTGCCCCCCCCCGCCACCCGACATTTTTACCCTATACCATAGCATCGGCCCCATCAAGGTATTTTAAGTTTAGAACCCGATCTGTGGGACTATGGGGTCGCCGAAATGCGGGAACTGCAGGGTCTTCAGGATGCAGGATGCGAGAAAATGCGAGATTGCGGGAATCTACGGGATGCGGGATATTACCACGTGGAGGAGAGAGAAGGAGGGCGGTCCACTCCTGCATTGTTAACCTTTTTCTTTGTAAACATTTTTTGGCCTGACCTAAAATTTAACACTGCATCTCAATATCAACCCCCGTAAGGTTTCAGAGTGTCGACCCATTGTTCTGCCGGTGTGCTGATAATGCGGGATTGCGGGATTCACTGTGCCTGGGGCCCCCCGACCACCGATATGCAATATTCTCTATGCCTGGATGCGCCAACTGTCGATATGCGATATTGGCGATGAGCGTCCCAGGTCCCGATTGCGATTTTTCCTCCATACTTAGCCATTTTCCTCAACCAGTTGGGCTTTTCAGGGGTAACCTTCAACAGGTTTTAACTTTTAATCCATAAACCCCTTTTTAGACTTCTATATACCACCAAAAAGGTTTTTCTAAGAACTATGCAATGGAGAGGGTCTGATTTGGCTCTAATAGCTTTTTTGGCCCAAAAATTAGCATCAAAATTCACTTCTATTGGGAATTTGAAGCAACTGGTGACTAAAAAGCAGTGAGTGACAACACAACCAACCATGCCTCGTGATATAATCATGTACTTGAAGAAGTCAAGCACACATCTCCCCTTCATTTGAGAAATTTTTTGATTCTATAGAATGTGCATATTCATATCGTTCCACTTTCTCTCTCATATCTTCTCCACATATCCAACATACCTTTACAAACTTTCTTGGAGATTTTGATCTTCTTATATATTTAGATCTCCCACTCAAGGATGTATTTCTATTTCTATTTTGGGAACATCCTATTATAGACAAGGAATCTCCCTTATAGCTCTCCATTTTTTTCCATCTCATCTTCTCCAACAATAATGATGGTACTATTTCATCAAATTTTAAGGTTGGCATTACTACCTAGGGAAACAACCAAACTATCACATGAGTCTAGTAGACATAACAGACTAATGCACTTATCCTCATTTGAAATATTAATATAAATAAATAACAATTGATACACCATTGTATTGAAGGCATTCAAATGCTTTGTCACCGAGTCTCCATCCTTCATCCTTAGTGGATACAACTTTTTCCATGGGAATAATTTATTCACCAAGGACATAGACTAGTACAAATCACCTAACTTGTCCCATAAAGCCTTTGTTGTAGATTCCCATGAAACATTTAGTAATACTAAATCCAAGAGACACAATTATATTGTGCTCTTTTCCTTCTAATCCAACTTTGTCTAATCACTAGTTGACATCCCCATCGGTGATAAACATGGATCCACAACAATTCATTAATCTATCTCCAACAACAAGTATTCCATTTTGAACTTCCACAACTTAAAAATTTTCCGTTGAATTTCTCAATCTCTATTTTAGAACTGCTTGCCATTTGTTTTCACTACAATAATCACTCCCAGAGATCTCCCACTGTAACATGGACTACCACAAGCATGAGAAAAACCCCTTAGCCACAAAGGTGTCCCCTTGAAGCCAAAACTTCTCTTATACCAAATGTAAGTTTGAACCCTATACAATCAATCATTGCAAATAGATTCTTGATAAAACATAAATAATACAATGACAATTACACAATTTTACATAGATATTTTATCTTGGAAATCCAAACCTAGGAAAACTAGCAATCTTCTTTTCATTAATTTTGATGTACAATATTGCAATATAATATATAACTCATGGTATACATGAACCTCCAATCCAACCGTATTTATTAACCAAACTATAAAAGCCACCATTTTATATTAGTAGCATAATAAAAATGGGGACCCTTTAAAAAAGTTTATTTTAATTTCCTTTAAAATCCAAATAAATCCTTTTTATTTTATACTTTAGGTTTAATTTAGTGCTTAGTTTAATAAAACATATAATAAGGCCTAATAACTAAGAACCACCACAACCAAGCTTTAATTAAATAATTTTTATTATCAGGCTTTTTTATTATAACAACGTCTCCTATTGACCTTTTAGCGCTCATTGTTGATACACTTGACACTTGGTCCAACAGTCTTATCATGGGTAGTTTTAAAATTGCACCTTTTCCATTACATTTGGGATTTATCTCCCAGGATGATGTAGCATGGCTTCATGTTCTTTAGCCTTTTATTGGCCCTCACATTGACTCTTTTACACGTTATTCCACCCCCTTTTTGGTGGGAGATTCATACAAACCATTTGCTCAAAAACCACAGGATAAGAATTATGAAAACTCACATATTTTGGGCCCACCTTTGTCTTTACCCCTATTAGGGTCCTATGCTTCATAGGATCAAATCATAATTGAGTATTTTCTTTCAGTATATCCAATTGTAAATAATATTGCATATTGCAAATAATTTCCAAAATATATATATACAAATAAAAAATAAAAAAATGAAAAGAGGGTATATAAAAATGGAATAAAAGAAACAAAAAAAGGATGAAAATAACCCATGAAAAAAAATAGAACTGAAGTTGATGCAAATTCAAATGCCACTACCAGATAAATAGTTTGATTTTCTAGAATAAGTTGATTGTTGTGTACAACTTGTTTAAAATGCCACAACCCTGAGTCATTATTTAGGTCATATAGATTAATCATGATCAAACAAGTTTCAATTTATGTTAATTAGATTATAGAATAAGTTAGCCAAACTGTGTAATCTTGGCTAATGATAGTTAGATAGATGAATGAGTTGATCCAATTGTTTAAGCTAGGTCAATAAAAATGATAAATAGGATTAAGATACATGTTTTTTCCTCTTAAAGAAAATAAACAAGGTTCTACACATCTAAATGCACCCTTTTATTGGTCAAAATTAGTCTTAGGTTAGGAGAAAATTGAATTCAAAAGGGGTCAAATGATAAAAACGGGTTAATTTTACATCGAAGGCTTTATCCTAAGTTTGGGATCATTATGTTCTTTTATCCTAAGTATTAAACCTATGAAATACTGCTCGCAAGACACAAAAGGCGTTTATCGTATCTGTTAAGTTTTGCGCTCCATCCGACGGCTCGATGCACTCCTCGTCAGATCAATGGTCGACAGGGTTTTTCACCCCCCACCCATCCTACCTTATTCGTGGGGGAGGGGGGGCACTAAAAGAAAAAAGGACATTGATGAGGGGCGGAAAATGTCACCATAATCTCATTGGTGATGGTGAAAAGAGCATTCGTCACCAAAAACTAAATGTCACCAAAGGTGGCATCGCCAAAAGTATAGGTGTTGTAGTGACATACAAATTTTGTCACCAATAATGATTTATAATGATGGATAGCGATCGTCACCATTTCATATGAGCAATGGTGATGGACCATAGCCTCCATCACCAAAAACTAAACGTCACCAAAGGTGGCGTCGCCAAAAGTACAAGTGTTGTAGTGACATTCAAAGTTCGTCACCAATAATGATTTATAATGATGGATAGAGACCATCACCATTGCATATGAGCAATGGTGACGGACCATAGCCTCGGTCACCAAAAACTGAACATCACCAAAGGTGGCGTCGCCAAAAGTATAGGTGTTATGGTGACATTCAAGGTCTGTCATGAATATTAATTATAATGACAGATAATGACCATCACCATTTCATATGAACAACATTGATTTATTGTGATGGATCTTTAATGGTCGTCACTATTGGTGCATATATATGGTGACGTTCATTGACCATCACCAAAAGCCGCATTGTTAGAACTATAGGTGTTGTGGTGACATTCAAGGTCCATCACGAATAATGACTATAATGATGGACAATGACTACCACCATTTCATATCAGCAACAACTATTTATGGTTACAAACCTTTGAGGGTCGCCACTATTGATGCGTATATATGGTGGTGTTCGTTGACCGTTACCGTTTCATATTTTTTGTGAGGGTCAAAAAATGCCACCAAAGCTCATTGGTGATGGTCAAAAGAGCTTCTGTCACCAAAAATTGATCGTCGCCATTCCATATGGATGTCAGGGCATGATGGAATCAAACCACCAACCTCTTGCTTGTAAAGCAGGTGCTCTTTCGTTGAGCTAGCACCCCTTAAAGAAATATATTTTTTAAAATTAGACCTTGAAACCTCATAGATTGTAAATTCTACAACTTTCAATAAATTAAAGTCTCAGTAATATTTTACTAAACAAGAAAAGCAACATCGAAGCTGTAGGTCCCTACCTAATGGTTATTAAAATTATGAAAATTAGGTGGAGGGAAAAATAGTTATGTATAAAAGAATCAATATGTTCAGCTGAATACTTAATTAGAAGTGAAACTCTGAAGACATTTATAACCTATAAATGACATATAACTATCAAATGCACCAAATATTGCAAAGGAAATGTCATAAGTGGATAGCATATGGAAGAAGAGGAGGCAGGGACTTGGAACCCATGTACATCTTGGCATACCTTAGCACTTGGAACATCTTAGCTTGTTTGACATGCCTTCATACTATCTGGCACATCTTTGCATGCCCTAGCATTCCCTAACACACCTTGGAAATCATGACCTCACAACTAGCATTGCATTTTTCCATGACTTGGGAACCTTACATTCACTAGAACACCTTGGCACTCCCTAGTTGTCATGCCCTTTGTTATCCTCCATAATGTCCCAAGCTGATGAGGAGATCGACAGAGGTAACCACAGGCCAAGATTTTAGTTTGGTAGCTAACCCTACCAAACCATAGAGGGCTCTCTCTATGAAATCATAGCCAAGAGATGACTGGAATGTAAAGGATTTTAGGCTAGATAGCTAGGCTCAGGTGGATTTTTGGAAAATTTAGGGACTTGGAACTCTATCCACCAATGTCTTATCGAGCAGGGAATTTATCAAGGAGGCAAGGACTTGGAACTCTGTCTAGGATAAATCACCTAACATGCATGACAGAAACTCCCTAGAATAGAGCACCTCCTACCTAGAAGAGTGTTCCCTTCTCAACTTGGAACTCTATCCACGAATGTCTTGTCTGGCAGGGACTTTGTCAAGGAGGCAAGGACTTGGAACTCTGTCTAGGATAAAGCACCTAACATGCATGATAGAAGCTCCCTAAAATAGAGTACCTCCTACCTAGAAGAGTGTCCCTTTCTCAAAATATAGAACCCTTCTCCAGTGTGCACTTTTCTTAAAGATAAATCTGTGCATAAAATAGTACTAAGAAAAACACCTAAATTAAGAAAAGTGAGCATCTAAGTCAAACTATAAAAGTATAATAAATATGGCTCTATATAAGTTTGGGAAACACTAGACAAGCATGCTTTCATACAACAACAATAATATGCCTAAAATCAATGTGATTCTTTCATCGTTGTTATACCCTCACAACAGAACTGGAATCTATAGCATGTACCCCAAGGTTGTATGCATCTGTTGAAGGTGTAGATTGGAAGGATCTGCTGAGATGAAGTACTATTGAAGGAGAAACACCTTCAAACAATAGATAAATTCTACTATGAATTCAACCCATTTGCACACAGACCAAGGCTGCTACTGGGTACACTTCTTCGCTGAATGGAAATTGCAATGTATTGTAGTGGTGCTGAAGAAAAAACACCTTTAGTGAAACATGGATAAAACTCTAATAGATATTGTCACCATGGCCTCGGTTTTCTATGATCTCATCAATATAGGTAACAACTTTGATAATTGAAAAACTAAAAGGTGAGATGCATAGATCATTTGAAATGATAGATTTGGCATACTTTATTATTGTTTAGGAGTGTTAGTATAGAATTGCAAGGTAGCCCGTTGCGTCTTTATGTCACAGGCCAAGGATGCGAAGAAATACATAAAATATTAATAGCATGGTATAAGTCGATTGCAGGTTCTTTTGAGACGAGAATGTAATTCTCCTTGTGTGGGTTCTAATCTAGTGGGTATAACCTTAAATAAGAAACTGATAGTTATGGGGTTGAAATTGTCTCACAATTCATGAAAAGTCCCAAATTTGTTCACTAGAAAGAAGAAGAGCGAGTCGTCGGGTTTATGGAAGGGAACATCCTATTCGCAGGAAGATAACTTGAAATTAGTCGGGCATATTATTTTTTGTCTTCTTGTACTTGTGTGCATTAAAAAGATAACCACATCCAAAGACTCAATAACAACTTTGGTAGAGTTTATAGATGTGCAACACTTCTAAGAAAACCCATCACTTAATGACAATTGAGTGAGGAATATGTCGAAGCATTCAATCTTGCACTCATTCATAAAAAGGAAGTTGGGGTATCTATCATCTTGCCAACAAACCGAATCCAACCATAATGTGAAAGGCAGGTTAACTGCGAAACCTCTTTCCCACTTTTTACTATTGTTCCCTCTTGAATTCCGATAGGTTTCTGGCTTCTTAGATCCACAAAACTCATGCCAAGTAAACTCTTCATGAAACATTTGTGGCGTGTGTTAGAGTCGGTCTAGTATCCCTCCACCAGAGATCAAAGCTCTTTGCATTTCATAATTAGGTGTCCCATCAGTGTGATCATGTTGCATTCCGTTAGGCATGCCATAACTCTGCTGGAGGAGCTTGTGTCTTTTATCCCCCTCTTGTTTGGCACTGCTGGTTCAGGTTTGTTTGAGTGAATAAAGTCTTCAAAGAGTCATTTGTCTTGTTTTAAATTCCCAGGTCTTAGGTCTAGGGTTGAGTCAATTTTTGTCTTGAGAGGTCATAAAGAACCAGCAGGCCAAAGGGATGTCCTTCATAAAGCACCATTTCAACAATTCTCACTATTGTACAGCTAAATTTCCACCTTGTTTTCAAAACTCTGTTTTTGAAAAACAAAGGTCATTTTCTCATTTTTTGTAAAAATTATCAAATTTTCAAACTCTCCAAATGTCAAAGTGCAGCCTTGGTCTCCTTTTCCAAAGCACCTTAGAAGCTATCCCTGCAAAAATTTTCAGAAGAAACCATCATTTCAACCAATTTTTCAAAGAAAATAAACCAAAAGCCAGAGCCAATTAAATTCAAAAAGTGTCAACACTCAAAACATTATAAAGTGGGTTTTAGGTAAATGAAAATTTAAAAGAAGCCTATAAAAGCACATCATTCTTCATTTGCAACTCATTTGCCTCTCACAAGCTAAGTGAAACCTTGCAAAGGCGATTTTATGAGTTCTTGAGCAAAGTGGGCAGTTTTGGTAGCGCGCTACGCGTCAAGAAGGTTTTCACAGTGTAATTTTACAAGGGAGCTACGCGTTGAAGGGGTGCTACGTGTTGGGCAAGGCGCGCTACGCGTTGGGTTTTTTGCCCTGTAACTTGCCAGTAATGCACACAAAACCTCTCTTAGCTCAAGCAAGATACAAGTAAGCTCTTTTCCATGGTTGTTTTGTTTTTTTTTTGCAAGATGAATGTAAAAGAAATATGAAAAATATGCCATGAAAATTGAAAGCAAAAAACCCTAAGTTGGTGTGTAAATTGAAAGACCAAGTTTGCTAGGGTTTCAAAGTGATATGCTGCCCAAGGTTTTCCCATTTTGATCCTCCTTTTTCCTCCCATATTCATCAGCATTTCTTTTCAAATTTCCCATAAAATTCCATAATATCCCTTCACAAAATCCCAAACCCTACTTAATCCCAAAACCTACTTCACCCCAAACCCTACAATATCATAATTTCCTATGTCCTTTCCTTTCCATCAATTCCTCGTTATTTTCATTTCCCCTAATTCCCTCATGTTTCCCTTTCCCTAACAATTCCCTTGTCTTTATGTCCCCTTGGTAACAACATTTGAAAAAGTCAAACAACAATCAATTGTGTGCACAGTCAACATATACAGTTCAACCATCCTGTCTTCAAAACCATGTCAGAAACCGAATCAGATTATGAGCAGAGTGATTACAGTGATTCAACACCGGAGGAAGAAGTGCCTAGGAGGCATCACAAGGGTGGTAAAGGTGGTCGGCATGTTAGAGAGGAGCCCACCTCCTTGGCTTATTTGCAAGCTTGTCCACTTGTAATGTCCTGTTTTTGGTACCAATCATGTTTTGAGTATTGTGAGAGGATCTCACAAATTCAACATCACAGAGAATTAGTCCGCTTGTTTGTCCTACATTTGCACAATGGTCATGTGAACCTTGCAGGAGTGGACTTCACACTATCACCCGAGATTGTTGCTCAAGCAACCGGGATACCAAATGTTGGGGAAGAGTGGACCAAGCGCAAGCTGCTAGACAAATTTCATTATCAACCATACATCAAACCAAGATGCATGAGGCATCTTACTGCTGTTTTTCCTTTCAGATTCCTAAGGGAGGAGTATGTACCCTTGATGAGGCTTATTATGCGCTATTTTACTTGTGAGGGCAGATTTTCACGTTTATATTCGTACCATATCCGTTTGTTGATGCATTTTACCCGGGTACGAATGATGAACATTCCAATTTTCATGTGCCGGAATATAGAAAAGATGGTGCCCGTAGTGCAAAGGAAGAACCCCGCATAGCAACTCAAAAGTATATATCATTATGCACTGATTGAGATCATAGTGATGCATTAGTTGGCACAACAAGGTATTCCATGGGAGAATTTCATTTCTCGCAACTTATTCACGGTGCCACACCCACCTCCTGAGATTGTCCATGATGAGGGAGTGCCTTCACAGCAGTTTGACATTCATGAGGGGCCTTCACAGCAGTTTGATATCCATGAGACCGAGCATGTTGATGCTCCAACATATGTAACATATCGGAAAGGCCCAAGAGCCCTATTTGCAGCTGCACGACGAGTACTATCTCCACCCGGGCTGGAAGGGGTATCGTTGACTTCATCGACACAGCGAGTATTATCTCTACATCATGTGGAAGGGGTCTCGCCATCTTCTTCAGCACAGGTACAGGTTCAGGACAGGCGCAAGATGCCCATGATTGATGAGGGTCCTTCGAGAGGTCAGGACACAGATGTCATTGATATTGATGCTAGCTCTCCTGCCTCAAAGCTCAAGGAGATCATCCGAGAGAAAAGGGTCGAGAATGAGTCACTGTACAAGAAATTGCAGATGGAAAAATGGGTGATTAACTATTTAGAGCAGCGCAACAAACAGTTGGAGGATGAGCACGACCTTTATGAGCAGCGAAAGATTCGTGAAGACCGGGAATTGGCCCGTAGGAGACTCGACGATTTGACACCTATAGATCGGGAATATATGCTCATTCGGGTGAATACTCATTTAGAAAAGTTGATAGCCAAGGCGAACAGGGACAAAGATATGCTCCGCCACATGAAAAATCATTATTGGGCCCGCATGCATGTGTGCAATGCAAAAATGAAGGTACTTAAGAGACGATTGGCCAAAGCACTAAAACGGAGGAAAAGGCCCGATCCACTTCAGATTTTGGCTGAAGCCACCTTGAAGGAGCATGGAAATCAATGATACACGCTCAGCTCGAAATTCAGACAATTTGGAGAAATTTTGGTCATTTTTGAAATTTTTTTGTCAAAAACAGGTTTTTGCCCTCAACGCGTAGCGCGCCGCGCGCTACCCTTAAGTTGGGGAGATCCATTTCAAGAAAGGTTTGCATTTTTAGATTTTTCATGACAAAATACATTTTCTCAACCACTGCCAAGAAGTTTCATGGAGATTTGAGCCCCCAAAAGGTCAAAAAACAAGCAAAAAATGACCTTCTGCCACTTTTTGGACACATAGGAAGTAGTCTTGGGAGATTGCAATTTTGGAGGAGAAAATGGCCACCCAATGGAGAAATTCCACTTGGGCTGGAGAGTAGACATCCATACCCTTCCAACAAGCCCACTTGTGCCTCATTTGGATGCCGGGAAGTGCCTCAAAAGTGGCCTGGAAGGCACGCTATGCGTAGTGAAATGGCGCGCTACGCGTTGGGAAAATTGGCCAGTTTTGCACCTTCAGCTCAGGAAAACTCAACATTGACCAGTTTTGACTTTTTGGTGGGATTTTTCATCATATTTGATGTAATTGATGTAATTTCATGTTGACATGACACTTTTTTACCTATTCTGGAAGATTCATTCATAAAATGGCAAAAAATTAATGAATGAATTGGTTTCCAAGCTTATAGAGGCAAGTTGTTTTGATTGCCTAGTTTGTAGTGCTTAGTTTAGAATTGGTTGAAACAACTCCTAGAAGGAGGAGCTGGACCCCTAGAGATTAGGGAATGGTTTATCTTGGTATATATATGTAATTTTTCATTCAGTAGCAGAGGTTGGAATCTTGGGATAGTTTGAGACTATATTGTACATATTTTACCAGCATTTTTGGCAAAGGAAGACCAGGGTTTTGCAGCACTACTTGGGATCCATGTGGCTTTATGTCTTGATGGTGTGTTTCTTTCAGTTCTTGTAAGTTATGTATGTGCATCATTATCTCTATTGAATTTTCTCTTATTAAGCAAATGAAGTGTTAAGGTAGAATTCATGAAACTGCCATGCTCTGCCTTTAAATTTGTTGAATATTCTATGTTTTCTTCAGTTTAAGGAGAATTCTTGAGACCCCTTGCTCTCCTTAGCCTCTTACCGGTCTGATCTATCCATCTCACTTGCTTTAAGGCATCAAAACAATTGCCTATCTTGCCCCAAGTGGACCTCTGCAAAAAACTGTGCCTCATCCCCGCACCCAAAATTGCCTTTCCCTTGATTTCAACAAAATCATAAAAAATCAATCCTAAACTCTTTGTAATTAATACCTAGTCTAAAATCAGCCATCAATTCGGTCATCTCAAGCCTTTTCGAATATCTTTTACCAAGTTTGACCCGGAGAGAGCCCTCTCCTATCCTCGTAGGGCTAGCTACGAGGTTGAGCGTGGTTTGATGTGGCCTTGAGTCTTGCCTTATTTCAGCCTAAGGCGGATTTGAGCGCTAACAACGTGCAAGCTTGACATATGCTCTAGTTTCCCTCTAAAAGAGGGTAAGTCAAAATATTATAACAATCTTAACTTTAATTTGATCATACATTATTGAGGTATTGCATGGAATAAACAATATACTATCAATTAACTAATGAAGAACTCAAAATAAACGAATTTCTTATTGCTACAATAGCACCTCTTGGGATTATCGAATAAAGAATCTAACTTGCATGGAAAAATCTTCCTAGAATAGAGTACCTCCTACCTAGAAGTGTGTTCCCTGCTCAAAATATATAACCCTTCTCTACTGTGCACTTTTCTTAAAGATAAATCTATGCATAAACCAAAACTAAGAAAAAAACCTAAATTAAGAAAAGTGAGCATTTAAGTCAAACTATAAAAGCATACTAAATATGGTTGTATCTAAGTTTGGGAAACACTAAACAAACATGATTTCATACAACAACCACAAGATGCCTAAAATTGATGCACTTCTTTCATTGTTGCTACAACCTCATAGGAAAACTATAATCTACAACATGTATCCCAAGGTTGCATGCATCTACTAAAGGTGCATACCAAAAGGATCTACTGAGATGAATTATTGTTGAAGGAGAAACACCTTCAAAACAACAGATAGAGTCTAATGTGCATTCAACCCATCTGCACACAGGCTTAGGTTTCCACTGGGTACACTTCTCCCCTAAGTGGGAACTGCAGTGTATTGTTGCTCTACTGAAGGAGAAACACCTTCAAAGAAACATGGATAAAACTATAACATATATTGTCACTTTGGTATCGGCTGTAGAATATCTCACCAATATAGGTAACAACTTCGATAATTGAAAAACCAAAAGGTGAGCTACATAGTGTTATAGCTCCAAATCTCACTATTATGGTTTGTGATGCTGCACTCATGGCCTAGGGCAACCGCTCCTTCCAGACCTGGTCCAAAATCTAAAAAACAGTGTTTTATTCCCTGTACGCTACATTTCCCTGAGTTAAACACGTGTATACGCGGGATCATATATACCCAACTCGCGTATATGTATTAAAACACTTAAAAAAATAATAAACTCCTTATTTTCGGGCGGAGATCGCGGGTTTTACCTGCTGATCACCTGTTAGTGCCCGTGGCCTCAACTATTCCCAACCAATTCCTAACTAAAAAACTACTTTGGAATTGGTATAAAAAGACATCAAAGGGAAGGCCTAAGGGAGGAGAGAAGAGAGAGAAAGGTT
>APFE030877448.1:0-108967 GCA_000404065.3 Pinus taeda | reverse complement strand
TAAGACATTATTTGACACCTAAAACTCCATGATGTCGAACTTGATGAAGCCCATAACCTTCCACCTGTCCCTTGATGACTCATCCATTTGTTGTTCCTAGAAACTAGGAAAATGTCCCTTGCTCTGTTCTCGCTAAAAAATAGGTCTTGGGACAGAGCTCATAACTTCTGATAAAAAATTTATTTGGACAAACTGAAGGAGGTTTCTGTGAACCAATTCGTGTTGAACAAAAACCTTTCTTTTTTTTTTGAAACATTGTTCCTACCACCCACAATAAGTCTTTGAAAACAGTTGTCAAACAGGAGATGAAAAACTGCACCTACAGCAGTTTTGTAGCGCAAGTTAAACTATAAATTCCTCCCACCTTAGAATGAATTTGAAGAAACTGAAAGATTTTTTTGTAGTGTAGAATGTTAGGAAGAAAAACCTCTTTCAGTTTGCAAAATGGAGTTCTCATCTGCTCAGGAAAGCTTCTGTAAGTTGACTGGTAAAACAGTTTTTCTCTGCTAAAACAGGCTGCTACAGGGGTTTCGTAGCGCACTGCGAAAACACTGTGTAATTACAAAAACCACAGTTTAAGGCTAAAAATTTGAATTCATTGATCTATCCTTTGTTTTGAAATGACTTTCCCATATACCATGAGGTTGTTCAAAACTGAAAACATAGACACCATCCTTTTAAAGTAAACTTCAAAAGGCAATCTATCAAATTTATTATTTAGCCTTACTTGCTATGGGATTTCCTTTATTGCAGGTGAAGTACTGAGCATGAAAACTGACCATAGAGCCTCCATTTTGTTGAAATGATATTCTTTGGTTACATATTTCCTTGAGGTTATTTTTCGTTTGGCAATTTCAAGATTTGCCAAATTCAACTTTCTCTTCAACTCTTCAAAACTACATTCCTCCTGTTGAGGGATGACTGCCTTACCTCTGTCACTTTTATGCAGCTGTGATGATGTTTCCTTAGCCCTAGGGCTAAGTCCTATTTCAGCTCTTATGACATCTCCCTTTCTTTGGATATTTTCTCTTTTGAAACCACTTTAGATAAATCAACCTAAAAGGAAATGCATTGCTTAATTGAGGAGCTGTCTCGCTTGAATTTGACGAAGATTTCTGATCTCCTTTTCTTTGAAATTTGTTTAGTGATAACAGAATGGATGAAAGTTACTCAAGTAGGAGAAATATATTTGTTTTTTTAGATCCATGTGGTGAAGGGTATGTAAATTTCTCCCTAGTCTTTGATGATATTTCAATATTGGAAAGAGGATCTACTTCTGATAAAACATAGAGAGGGGATGATGTACATGGTCAATTCACACATTGTAAGGAAATTGGTGAAGCATGTTTTTATAAATATCTTTATTATTACTTTGGAAAATAATATTTAAAGGAACATCTGATCTTTAATGTTGACTTTGGAAATAAAAATGAGGCTTATTATGCAACAATCTATGAGTTCACACAACTTGAACCAATGGAGTTAGCTCTTTGTTCTAACTATTTTATTAATATAATATTTGGAAATCTGTGAGAGTATTTTGATATTGTCTATCCACTTCAACTATGTTTGGAGCTTGGTTATTCATGGTTTCTTATTCTTCATCATTAGAGAAGTGAGGGTTCTCAGATAATAATGATGGGGATAATAAGGGTACAAAGTGACAATGACAAGAATTATCTGTGATACAGGATGTTGGAACCAAAATGGTTAGGGATTAAATATGTGTTCTAGAAGGGTTATGGATTATATAATTTACACAATGAAGAGTTTCATAGCTTTACATTTTATGGCTTAGTGTTGAAAATACAACAAGAAAATCTAGTTTTGACTTTTCCGTGGTCAAACTAGATTAAAATTTGAATTTTTATTTCAGCAGAATACTTGGAGGTAGTTAACTGAGGTGACATAGCTCTTGTCAGTCAGTTAACTCAGTAAATTCAAGATGGAAATTCTTGAGCTCAGTTCTACATGATTGATTGCTAATTTGTAGCAATCTATTTCAGTTAAATTGAGTTATTATCAGTTTAACTAGTTCTAACTGTTAGAAGAACTAGTGGAGGTCAAGTTCTGGAAGTGAAACTTCAACCACACTCAGTGATCAATTGGTTAACTAATAAATGAAACCAAAATAATAATTTCATGTAGGTAATTCGAGTTACCTAGAAGAGATGGAGATTCCAAGGTGGTGTACTATCAATTGTAGCATATTCCCATGTGTATAGGTGGTGCATGTAGTCATAGATTGACCTAAGACTATTGTGCAATTCCTTGGTGTGAAATTCCTAAACAATAGGGGAAATTTCCCAAGGGGACGACACAAGGAAATAGGTGTTTTGGAAGGTTTGAAATTGGTTAAGTTTTGGGACAAGTTCAGTTAGTCAGGAAGAGGGATAAACTATACACTTGCAGGCTGTGCTCAGGCTTGAGAAAGCATTGTATTTATTCTTTATTCTCTGATTAATGCAATACATATAGTAAGCGGTTTTGAGTAGTTTCTTTCCCCTAGATAAATATCTGCGCATGTGTTATTTTTCCTTTTGCATGTCTATGATTCATGTTTAATATGGTGAATTAACTTCCATAGATCAGTAGAGTAGCTTCAAGTCTTGTGATTTAGAAAATTTCATGAACAGTATTGAATCTACACATTAATTTGTACATGGTATAAGAGTTGGAATAACTATAGAATAAAGATTTCCAAGTCGTAATTGCAAGAGGTTCGAGGTTGCACGGCTTCTTTCAGGACTAAGAAGATGGATTTCAATGGACTAAGGCTTGAGTATGCCCTTGAGGGAAGCTCAAATTATGTTACATGGAAGGATTGCATGAAGGCAATGCTAGAGGATAATGGGTTGAGGGAATTCATTGATAATGATATTCCAAAACTAGCAGTAGCTAGTGATCAAAATCTAGAATATTGGAAGAAGTGCATTTCCAAGGAAAGGAGGATCATATTGAAGGGAGTACAAAACCATATTGTCTCCAATATCCATGGGAAAGAGACTCTGTATGGAATGTGGAAAGTGCTGACATATTTGTTCCAAAATAAGAGTGACCATAGGAAATTGGCACTCAAGGAAAAGCTTCAAAATATGAAGATGCAGAGGAATGAGATCATTCCATAGTACCTAAGTAGGTTCAAATAGTGTCGCGATGAACTTGGTCAAGTTGGTGTTACTATAAAAGAGGTTGATTTGGTGAGCCTAGCCTTTCAAGGCCTTCCAAAGAGCTGACACAACTACCAAAATTCAGTGAATGAGTGGTAGAAACTACAAAATTGGGAATGCTTGTGGTCCAATTTGGTACAGGAGGAGATAAGGCAGAACACTAGAGACAGGACCTCATCCAAGGTTGAGGATGGGGAGAACTATGCCTTTGGATGGAAAGGAAAAGAAAGGGAAGGGGAAGAAATCCCAATCCAAAGTAGATCAAGTCAAGGGGGAAAGAATAAAGACTTGTCTAGAATCAAGTGCTTTAACTATCATGAATTCAATCACTATGCAACAAAGTGTCCACACAAGAAGGAAAGAAAAAAGACCGTAGGAGAAGTAGTGGGTGAAGCCTTGGCTTCACAGTTCAAGCTTGATTTTACTCTCATTTCATGCATGGAAATCACAGCGATGGATAGTGTGTGGTATCTGGATAGTGGTGCCTCATTCCACATGACGGGGAACAAAGAATTATTCAGTGAATGGGAGGAGAAGGATCTCCACATGCACATCAAAATGGGAGATGATGGAAGGTATACCGTGACTAGTATTGGTACATTTTATTTTCAAAGGGAGTCTTCCTTGCCTCTCGGCCTCAAGGATGTGATGTTTGTACCGATTCTGAAGAAGAATCAAATTTTATAGCTGTGTTGGAATACCATGGCTATGATATAACATTCAACAAAGGAAAGGCTTTCCTAAGACACATCACCATAAGAAAAGTGAATCATATTAGGGTTCAAGTGAAGAACCTCTACAAATTAGACATGGAAGACTATGCAGCATTAAGCACAAGAAAAAGAAGGTGCAAAGCCGAGATGTCAATGAGTTATGGCATAGAAGACTTGGCCATTTACATCGTGGCACTTTGAACATCATGCAGCAATTTTCTATAGGCCTCCCAAAAGGATCACTAGAGCAGATGGATACATGCAAAGGGTGTACACTGGGGAAGTACACAAAATCCACCTTCAATGATTAGGACATAAAGGCTCGTGTAGTCCTTGAAAGGATCCATTCTAACGTCTATGAAACTTTCTCAAAATCCTCCACTTCCAAGCTCAAGTATTATGTTATATTTGTATATGATTTCTCATGGAAGTGATGGATTTACTTCATGCAAAAGAAAGACTATAAATTATCCAAATTTGTTTAATGCAAAGAACTTGTTGAGAAATAAACTGGAATCAAAGTGAAGGCTCTTAGGAGGTGAGTACATGTTGAATGAATTTAAAATTTTATGTGTAAAGGAAGGCATTCAATCGGAGTTGACAAAACCTCATAACCCCCAACAAAATGGGTTGGTTAAGAGGAAAAATAGAAGTATTGTGGGAGCAGCAAGGGTGATGTTACATGACCAACACTTACCACTACACTTGTGGGATGAACCATGCAACACATTGGTTTATTTAAAGAACAATAGTCCTCACAAAATTCTTGGCATGAGTACAGTAGAGGAATCTTTTTCAAGGAAGAAACTAGATGTGTCACACTTCAGGATCTTTGGATCATCAGTTTACTATCATGTTTCCAAGGAAGCAAGGAAAAATATACAACTAATAGTAGAGTTGGGCATATTTGAGCAGTACATAGAAACACCTCACAACTATCATGTGTACTTTCCATCCCTCATGATGATAGTGGTTAGAAGAGATGTGGAATTTGATGAGGAGAAGGCAATGAGGTGTTGTTGGGTGCAACCCAACTTGGTCAAGGTTTTGGTCAAAGACACTGCATTTTGAGGAGCATAGCTGACAAAGTTCTATTCATCGCGTAGTGTTTAGGGGCTTTGGGGTGGGTCAAAATCCATTATTTTGTAATGGGTATCAGGTACTAGTCCATTGTTTTGGCAGATCCATGGTATGTGGACCATGGTCTTGTAGTAAGGAAACCTATATAAGGAAGTGTAATGCTTTTTCGATAGCAAAGAATAGATAGAATTAATATATTAATCATATTTTCTATCTTTGGTCTATATTTTTGGGAATTATCTGCATCTGAGTGCATGGAGGCATTGGAGGAGTCTACAACTGAGTGCACAGATCACCTGTAGTTGGGTGTACAGGTCAGAGAAGTACATGTATTGAAGATCCTTATTAATAAAAAATATTTTTTGGCAAAGTATTGTGCATCTTTTTGTGTTCATTATCTTTTGTTATAGATATTTTCATGCATGCTTTTTATTGAAGTATGTGAAAGAATACATGTTATACTCTTCTCTGTTATGTTTATGCATTAAGTACCAATCTGTGACGTTAATCATTAGTGTGAAGTTATTCATGTATGTGAATTTGTAGATAGATATAAGGCATAAGTGAACACACATGGACCACAATGTGGATATCCCTCTAGTTGTAGAAACTTGATTCTACAACCTCCCATAATTGCTTCGGGTGAGACTGTGATCTGCTTGCAGGTTGTTGCCAAAAGGGCTAGTGGTTGAGGGTTTTGATGGTGCATAGTACACTTTGAACCTAGGTCAAGCCCTCTTAAACCAAAAAATGGTTCCTTTTCTAGGACCAGGATCTTCTTAAGGGATATCTTTTGGCCTCTGTCAAAGAAAGAAATCTAGGAGTGGGTTGAGCATAAAGAAAGAGAATTTGTAGAACAAAGAGAACAAAAACACTCGATTATCAACTAAAGATTGGTTGTAGAAGTATACCTTGGAAGACAAATATTAAATATTCTTTGGTCTGTTCCACATTGATTATATGAGTGGGTATCTAAGTTGATTGAGCGTAAGACTTGTTTCAAGAATGGCAAACCTAAGGAATGGAATCCTGAGTTGATACAGTGACTCAAGAATGTCAATAATAGTGTAGGAATTTACAGGGTAAGTTCCTCACATAGAACACCAAAGGACACTATTATAAGTCTGATAGTTCTTTGGAGGTAAAAGGAAAGAAAAACCAAAGGTAAACACAAACCGCATTTGGATATCAGGACCTAGCCTTCCTGATGCTCAGAGAGGGCTCTCTCTTTGAATTTTTTTTGTTTTGTTTTAGTTAAGATGTTTTTAGGCTAGTTATGATTGTTCAAGGGGTTTTTGATTTGTATTTGAGATTGGGTGGTGGGATCTGCTTAGGCAGATGGATAAAATGATGTATTTTAGACCATTGGGCTATGGAGTCAAACAATAAGGAAGCAAAACTGGATTAACTCACTAAAGGGAATGTTCTAAGGGAAAGATAGCAGAGTGTTTTTCAGATCTTTGAGACAAAGGAGTGAAGGGGTTTCACTTAGGGTGAGAGAGTAGTTAAGGGTTCTCAAACCCAGATAATGAATGAGGAATGAAGGGGTAATCAAGATGAAAGGGAAATTAAGAATCCTTTAACCTAGATATTCATGAAATCAATCTAAACCAAAGAGCATTTAAGGATTCTTAATTTAAATATAAGAAGAAAATATTCAAATGCATTACTGTTAAGATAGAGTGTAATTAAACAAGTTCTGAAATATTTTTCTAGTTATAACATTTAGATTGAAAAACACATTAAAGATTATGAATAACTTTGAGAAAAATGACAATAACACATGAAAATACTTGTCTAAAATTTGCTCAACACATGAATCCTTGGAAATGTCTGATCTTTATTTATCAATCCAGCTTGCTGGCTTAGCAAATGATACAATAACCTTCTGGGTCTTCTGATTAAAAAGTCTATAGAAATGTCTAATAGAATCCACCCTACATACTTCAAATTATGAAGTATTTATAAAAAAGGAGTTACAAAAATATCTCAAACTGTATTGAGAGTTAATTTAGGAGAAAGAAATATCTTCATGCAAGAATATAGAGACAATTATTGAACTATTTCATGTTGTCCCTTTTATTTTGGTTATGTTGGCTTTGATTTTTTGCCCTTTGATATGCTTTGTTGTTTGATATTTCACGTTGGATGATTCATTTACTTTAGCCTTTCATCTGATACACTTTGACTTTGCTGATCTATCAACATCCTTTTACCATGTTGTTTTACTTTTACTGTACATTAACCTTTTTACTGCATATTTCTATGGTAAATCAGTTAATTTCTCCCATGTTTCAGCATCAGGTAATTGGATTTTTAGCATCTTTCTATATGTTTCATGTGCCTCTATGTATTTGGAAAAAGTAGGCTTATTGATAAACAAGTGTTTTACCTGATGCTGGAGGTAAAAACAAGTTTTCAAATGTTTGGTAGAGTACCTTTCCTATTGGCAATGCCTTCAATGATGATGTATTTACTTAAACTTTTGCTACCTCTCTGATTTTCTTGTTGTAATCCTCCTTTGTCATCAGCTTATCATTTATCACTAAGGGATTGGGTAATCCCTTTTCTCTCAAAATCTGGAACTTAGCCATAAATCTATCAATGGATAGCTGCATATTCTAACACTTATCCTCCAAGTTTTGCATCAAGTTCCTCTTGGAGAGGACCATTATGACTTCCAAAATTGTCTTTGTTATGTCCTCTATTTCCAATTCCTAAAGCTCATACTTATTCTTGTTGTTAAGGAATTTAATAATTCTCGTAGCCTCTTCTACCATTTGTCCTAATTCATCTTTTACTTTTTGGATGGCCTCTGTAGCCATCTTTATCAAATCTATTTGCTCGAATATTTCCTGAATAGATGGCCAAATATCATTGATATAGTCAATGATATTGGCCCATAGTTCTTCCTTAGCCTGCCCAAGTGGTTCTTTCATTGTTAAGTCCTTTTCCAGGGCTTCAAATCTTTCACTCATCCTCGTAGCCTTTTGCACTTCTTCTTTGTGCATGATTTTGGCAAGCTTGTAATCGGTTTCCAAGATTGTCACTTTCTCTTTGAGCTTATTCATCTATGTGGTTTGTATGGACATTTCTTTCGTAGATTTAACCAATTTTGCTACTTCATCACCTGATGTTCCTGTTGCTGATGTAGATTTTGTGGAAACCAATTGTGTTATGGCCATTGGAGTTGTGGGAGACAATGAGGCTGCCAATGTGGAAGGAACAGTCATGGTAACTGCTGGGATGACATTTACCGAGGTAGTGCCAAGATTAGTTTGTTTTAATTGGATTAAGATATCCAATTACTTTTTTGTCTCAGTCAATTGATCATTTACTTTAAGGACTAAGTCCATCAACTCCTCATGCTTTGTTTGTCTTTCCAAGACTTCCTATGTTTGGGGGTGTTGTAATTGAGGTATCATCAACTATTTCTTAAGGGCTGCAATGTTATCATTCTTCTTTTTGATTAATTGTTTAGTAGCCTTGATGTCTTTGGGATCATGTCCCAATTCAATTACCAAGTCTTCCAAAGACTTGATTTTGGTGTCCTTGGCCTTTGAGGAGGCCTTTTCCAATTGATAGTGGGCTGGAATATTATTTAGTGAATTTTGCAACTGATGTGCAGCCATGGCCTTTCCTGTAAGGGTGGACTAAATCATTTCTCCAACCTACTTATGAAATTCAATTTGGTCAATGGAATGAATATCCCTTGCCAATACTTCAAAGTCCATCTTCTTGAAATCTGTTGATGTTCTCGGTTGTTGTACAGTTGGCTTTATGAAAGACATTTGCATCTTTGCTTCCTTGATGTCAAAAGCTGACATCAACCTACTTTGATTAGGCCGTGTAAGCTTAAAATACTGTGCATATGATTCCACCTTTAGTTTCTCATTTCTCATTTTAATTTCCTTGAACCTTTCCTTAATGTCCCTATCTCTATCAGGCTTATTGAATGAGGAGACTTGCACACTGAGCTCCCCTTCTAAAATTTGAGTTTTTAATGTAGAAGGCTCCTATGTTTCTCCAGATGGAGTTGTAACTTTGCTCATGTCTAACTCAGTATTAGTTATTTCTACTGAGCCTTCTATGTCTTCTTATTCTAAAATAGGATTGAGCCTAGGTCTTTTGCTCTGGCTTGCTTCACACTGTACATTGGAATTGTCCCTACCTGAGCTGGAGCCTCCCTCTCTGCTCCTTTTGGGATTCTTTTCCTCATTCTCAGAAGTATGCAAAACAGGATGGGTACTCATATTTCCTTCTTTCTCTGGTATCTATAGGAATGATCTTTCATCAAGATGTATCTCTAAATCAAACAAGTTATTTTTAGCATCTACCTTTGTACTATCCCTGTCTATGAGAGTGCTTTCCAACCACTCAGATTTGTTGGCATATCTCTCTATTTCTGGTATGGGGTGATGAATGTAAGGTTGCAATTTCACCTTTTTTCTTAGTTTGTTTATAAACCCTTGAGGGTCATACCTCCATAGAAACTGTTCTTAAACTTCATTTGTTGTATAATTTGATCTGCTTCATCTCCTACCTCTCTAGAATTGCAAATGAAAGGGCCTAACTAGCTCTTGATCTTAAAATGAGTCCTTTTCTTGACTGAGATAAATTTGATATCATCAAATTTCATTATCTACCTATAATATTCCAGAGAAAATAACCTCATCTGGAGGTATTTGGATAGTTTGTATGGGGAAATCTGGCAACCATAGATTCTTATTTCGGTGTGATTTGGTAAAGGTACCAATCTACCACCTTACTTTGTTTGGAAAATTGGAGCACTCTTTTGATTTCTTGGCTTATTCTAGCTGGAGGGCTTCCTGTTAGCATGGTCATGACTAGATGGGCAAAAGAGTCAATGAAGTCTGTATAGGCATATGGTGATGAATACCTGTGGAATAGTTCTGTCCAAAATATAATAAACCTGTTCTGGCCTTTAGTATCCAACTTCTGGATGATGAAGGGAAATTTGTCTGACTGATAATAAAAAAACAAGTGATAAAGTAAAAATGAGTACTTGAATACTCTCTCATTGTGCATTCTGGTAAATTTTTCATGCACCCTTTCAGCTATGAATTGGGCATAATTATACAAAGTAGCAAGAGGCTTTCCCAGGGTGAAAATGGACATGAAGGCTAGGATGAGTTCATCAATTAATTCATCTATGGTATAGCCCAGAATACATGATATCATGTTTACAATTTGCTTGCCCATTTTAGAGAAAATGGCAGAAACATATAGAGGGACGTTTGTAGGAATGTGCTACTCTTCTACCATGAAAGTTTGGAATATTTGGGCCAGTCTAGACAGACTCAATTTGGTGTATTGGTCTAACAAATCCCTAATGGAGAGTGGGGTCAGGTTTGGACCTGGTTCGACTTGCAACATTTCATTGATTGACTCAGCGATAATAGAGAACAAGACTTTTTAGTCTGGGGACATTATAGCTCTCTCACTGGGAATGTAACCAGCATGCCACAAATGCACAATTTCAGGAAAGACATGTACTTGTCAAAACTGATATTTGGGAAAACCGGTCTCCCAAACAGCAATGTCATCAACATGGTTTAGATATATGTCCTTACTCAAACAATGAATTTTGAGCAGGAGTTTATAGGCACTTGTGTCTTCGATTTGAAAATCCATGTCTGCCAAGGGAAGGTGGTCAACATCCAAATGGGGGGTTGTCATTGGTTTGATATCCATGGAGACAGGGGCAACCATAATTCAATTCTTGTGGATTTGAATTTGACCTAAATAGGTGTACTTGTCAAAATTGATATTTGGGAAAATTGGAGTCCCAAAGGGCAATGTCATCAACATGGTTTAGATATATGTCCTTACTCAAACAATGAATTTTGAGCAGGAGTGTATAGGCACTTGTGTCTTTGATTTGAAAATCCATTTCTACCAAGGGAAGGTGGTCAACATCCAAATGGGGGGTTGTCATTGGTTTGATATCCATGGCGATAGGGGCAACCATAATTCAGTTCTTGTGGATTTGAATTTGACATAAATAGGTTTATATAACAGGTTTGAAGGTAATTTGTGTTGGGCACTGAATCTGGATATCTTTCTGACCATTTTAATCATCCTTTTTAACCCTTTTTGTACTTATTTACCCATGTTTCCATGCTAAACTTATAAGGTAAATACCCCTGACTTGTCCAATTGGAATATTTTAATTAATGAAGTAAATTTGTGGAGTCTTATCTATTCGCAGCACTGAATTGAATGTCTGACTGCAGCTTGGAGAACAGGAACCCTCGCTTTAGCATTTCGCAATAGATTTGGTAACGTCCAGCCCTAATGAGGCTGTGCTGTTGCATTCACGATTCCCTAGAACTATTCTTGGGCCTTTTTTCTATCTCGGTTATCTGGTGTTGGTGCCATTCCAACTGATGTATATTTTCGAATATGCAGTTACCTTATTTCAGGGAGACATGTTATTCTCCTGTGCTGTGTATGAAAGAGAGTTCGTTCCTATACATGGGGATTCCCCCATCAATATTATAATCACCTATTATACATTAATAAAATATCACCTGTTTTGTTGTTCTAATCTTTTCTATGGCTAACACAGCCCTGATCAGAGAGATGGGACCGCACTTCTGATCAGGTGTTGCATCTTTGTGTGTGTGTTATTTATTAGTTTACGCTTTCTGTTATAGTTCTTTACTATTTATGATTATTTTTGGAACTCTGTAGTTAATTTAATCTTACATCCATGCTTTGAATCTTAACCGCGAACCCTTGGTCAAAATGGATTGCGCTTTGCCCCTGCATATACCTTGCGCATTTCCTTGAAAGGATACGCACCCGGATTGATAAATAAATGTCAGAATAGGGTGAATAAATCATTCATACCTAGACACCAACATTTTAGCGCCATTTCCAAGGATGCTAACAACGTGAAAATAATGATTCGGACCAACCAGAGGGTCAATCTCTCGTCTTGGGGAGAGAATGAGTTTTCTCACTCTGCTTCAAGTCCTGAGCATAGGTGTTCTTTCTGCTTGTTTATTTTTTCTTTTCTTTTGATTTTAGGCCATCCACTTGTCCTGGGGAGGGAGGAGTCTTTTGACACCCTACTCCAGGCCCTGAGTTAGATTTATTTGTTTTAACCCTTGTGTGTTTTCTTCTTGGGAAAAATCCTAGCTTTTACCCTAGGGAGGGAGGAGTCTTTTGACACCGTACTTCAGATCTGGAAGTATTAGGTCTTCTCGTGGTTTGTGTTTGTTTCTAGTTATTTTCTTAAGGAGGGAGATGTCCTTTGATGCCTTGCTCTGGGCCTGAAATCCTAGATTTTTGTTTTTCTTAGTTGCTTTTATTTTTGCGAGTTCTTTCATCTTAGGGAAGGAATAGTCCTTTGACACCTTACTCCAAGATTGAAGCATTGTAGGTTCATACCAAGGCCTTCCATTATACCAACTTTTGTATGAACAAAGAACCAAATAAGAGGGGAAGAGGGAGAGCCCCAAAGAAGGGAGGACCAGATATGGGAAGAAAAACCTATATCTAGTAGATCATAGCAAAGGCTAAATCAGAAGCATCCTCTCGTGCAACTATGAGACCAGAGGCAAGGGAAGTGAAGTCTGAAGGACAGTCAGAAGAGTAACCAGTGCTTCCTATGACACTCTTTGGTGATTTGACACAGTAGGTTCCTCTAGCAGTGGAAGAAACATCCAGTAGTAGACCTGACCAAGAGAATATTGTGCTGGTGATAAAAGAGGAAGAAATCGCAAGCAAAACATCGACAAGGTCAGGTTTCTCTAGTAAGGGAAAGGAGTTTGTAGCCAAGGGATCAAGCCATCAAGACACAGGAGAAGGAAACAAGGAGATGCTTTCATCACCAAGGGATCAGGGAAGTGTTGCTAAAGCGACTCGAGTACTAGTGGTGAGGAATCCTCAGCCACCCTCCACAGGGTCTGTTGAAATCCCAAGTGACTATTGGAAGATATCTATGTCTCCCACAACCTCCACCATCGATTTTTCGATTAGGGATCTGGGAGCTGGCATGCCCACAAAGCCTATTCCATTGGCAGCCTTACCAAACTTTCATGGGCTTGTTTCATAAGACCCTGAAACATTTCTATTTGAGTTTGACATAGTGTGCCTGGGGTACGACTACACAATAGATGTGCAGAAGTTAAAGATTTTCCCTTCTACATTAAAAGGAATGGATCTGTGGTGGTTCATGGGCCTTGGAGAAAAATCCATTTCCACATGGGATGATATGCAAACAGCTTTTCTAGAGAAATACCAAGATTAATTTAAATCCCAGAACATCAAGGAGGAACTTTTCAAATTCACACAAAAAGAAGACAAGAGTTTGGAAGATTGTGTGAAAAGGTTCAAGTACACCTCACAGAGGTCAGGTCATTTTGACCTAGATAAGGAAATTTTAAATATTATCCTCCTTCGATCCTTTTGAGAGGACTCGATGGAACTATTGAACATTGTGGGAAAGGGAGACATCTCTAAGGAGACATTCGAAGCTATTTGTGAATTATGTATTCAATGCTCGAGGGGGCTTGCAAGAAACAAGCTAGGGATTTGCTCAACAAAGGGTCTAGCGGGGGTGTTACAAAAGTAGAAATCAAAAACCTTCTAGACAACTTAAGGACAGATATCCTCAGTACCCTGTCAGCACAGATGGACACTCTGCAAGTAAAACAGAAGCAACTGGAACTAGATAGGATCATGGCCATATTTTTCCCGAAGTGCAGAAAGAAGTACCCAGAAAATGAATTTCCACTAAACTCCATAGAGGAATGTACGATCTATGAGCTTAACCATGTGACAAGCTCATGCCCCTCCTTGCCAGGCTTGAAAGTAGTATTTCAAGGAACGGGGGAGGATATAGAACAACTATACCTCATGGGATATAGGAATCCATGGAAACCTCGACCACCGATGGGAAATCAAGGTATGTACCCAGATCCATCTTAGTATTTCAATAATTGTAACATGAATCCTCAGACCATGCCTCATCCCCCCATGTGGCCACAATACCAGTTCTCACCTTGGCAGCAGTGGAACCCTCAAGCTAGTATGAGCTCTCCATGGGCTCCAACTTGGTGAGGACCCTCTCTTGGACAGTTTCCATAGTGGATGCCACAACAACAGCTCCAACTACCCTCCAATGTGCCTCCTGGAAATCAACTTGCCCATCCTCAGCTTTCAATGCAACCTAACCCTAACCCTAACAATAAGGGGGCTCATCAAACTGATGTTCTTAGCCTACCTTCATATAGTATCTCCACTACAGAGTTGTATGAAATGAATATGCGATTAGGACAGATAGTTAATGCCCAGCCTCCTCCAGTTATCATTGAACAACTTGATAGTGAAGGTAAGGAGGCAGAACCAATTAGTAAAGAGCCAAAACAAACTGATAGAAACTAGGTGCCTCCTGTGAAACAACATCAATCTGAACCACCTTAATAAGAGGGACTAATTATGAGTAAACCAAGCCCTCAAGCTAAATTTTATTTACTAGGAAAATTGCAAAATTTATTTGCTAAAATTACCTTGTTGCAAGATATGACGGATGTTCCAATATATGCAAAGAATCTTAGGGAATATTGTTCAAAGAAACCTGCAAAGAAAACTAAAGACCCCCTCACTATACATGTTATCGGAAAATTATAGAACTTCATGATGGGAAAATCAATGCCAGTGAAATATGGAGATCTAGGGAGCCTGATTTTGATAGTGCAGATTAATGGGGTAGAGATTCCAAATGTGATGGTAGACCTGGGTGCTACCATCAATGTCATCACTACTGAAACTATGCATGCACTAGGTCTTCACAATTTGAAGCACACACCTACAATATTGGAATTGGAAGACTGATCTAAAGTCAAACTAGTAGGGAAGTTGGAAAATGTAACAATTTTAGTGGACTCATGGCACTACCCCATAAATTTCCTAGTATTACATACACAATCTTCAGTGGGCAGTCATCCTTTGATTTTGGGTATACCATGGCTAGCTACTGTAGACACTTACATTGGGTGCCCTTTAGGAAATATGGTTATTTATAATGGGCATAACACTAAGAATTTAGTGCTATATCCACCTACAGAACCAAATTCACCCATAAAACCAGCAGGTGGCAAGAAAGTTGTATTTAGGGTAGAGGCTGAAATGGAAAATGAAGAAGTGAGACCAATCCTCACTATTGGACAGGCCCTTCAGTTGAAAATGGAATCAGAAGATGACGTAATCACTTCCTTCATGGATGATCCTTGCTCCATTTCGAAGCCAAACTAGCAGATCCTAGAATCTATCCTAAGCTATGAAACTCAGGAAACTATGGAAACAATAGAAGGATTAGAAGAGCCACCTGTTGATGCACCTCATGAAAGCGTTCAACTAGGAAAAACCTTGAATATTAATCCTAATTTGTCAGAATCCCAGAAGAAGAAACTTGTAGACGTCCTTCAGAAGCATAAAGAAGACTTCGCCGAGGATTATTCGAATATGAAGGGGATACCTGCCAACTTATGCACCCATCACATATATATTAAGGAGGATTGTCATCCTGTAAGACAACCTTAGAGAAGAATGAACCCTGCATTGAAAAACGTTGTGAACGAGGAGCTTTAGAAACTATTGGATGTAGGTTTTATCTACCCTATCTCAAATAGCCAGTGGGTCTCACCATTAGTAATGGTTCCCAAGAAAAATGATAAATGGCGTATCTGCGTAGATTATCGAGAGTTAAATAAGGCAACGTAGAAGGATCATTTTCCTTTGCCATTTATTGATCAGATTTCGGATAGATTGGCTGGTAAGAAGTTTTTCTCTTTTCTAGACGGGTTTAGTGGACATAACCGGATCTAGATAGCTCTTGAGAATCGGGATAAGACCACCTTCACATGCCCCTGGGGAAAATTTGCATATCGGGTCCTTCCTTTTGGCCTCTGTAATGCCCCTATAACGTTCCAGAGGGCAATTCTGGGGATCTTCTCTGACTTGATAGATGACAGTGTTGAAATTTATATGGACAACTTTACTCCATATGGGGACTCATTTTTGGAAGGGCTGAAAAATTTAGAAAAAGTTCTTGAAAGATGTATACAAGCATGTGTCTCTCTGAGTATAGTGAAATGCCATATGATGATGGAAGAAGGAATCGTTCTGGGGCATTTTCTCTCAGCTAAAGGAATCATAATGGACCCAGTGAAAATAAAGGTAATTCTACACTTCCCAACACCCAAAATGCCTACACAGGTACACAGTTTTACTGGTTTTGCTGGTTAATACAAGCGTTTCATAGAAAATTTTGCAAAAGTAGCACACCCACTGTTTCAATTACTAACAAAAGATTCAGAATTTGTGTGGTCAATTGACTGTGATGTAGCTTTTATGAAGATTAAAGAATTGGTCTACAGTGCTCCGATCCTTAGAGGAACAAACTGGGCATTACCTTTCCACATTCATATGGATGCTTCTCAAACAGCAATTAGTGCAGTATTGGGACAGCAAGAGGATAAAGTACCTTACACAGTCTACTATGTTAGTAAGAATTTGGCTCCTACTAAATTAAACTACACGATGACTGAGAAAGAGTTTCTTGCTGTCATTTATGCCATCAACAAATTCTAGCACTACATTACCGTGTATCCTACTTTTGTGCATATTGATCATGCAGCCATCAGCTATTTACTGAACAAACCTATTACCCATGGTCGCATTACAATATGGTTGTTGCTACTACAAGAATTTGATATTACTATAGTAGATAAACTAGGGAAGGACAATGTGGTTGTAGATTTCTTATCTAGGATAGGACATGATGGTAAGAATACACCAATTGAAGATGATTTCCCAGATGAGCATCTTTTTGTAGTTTCTACTAACACTTTGTGGTATGCAGATATTTCTAAATATCTTGCTACAGGAAAGGTGCCTGATCATCTGTCATATAAGGAGCAAAGGAATATCATTCACCAGAGTACCCAATATTCATGGATGGCGAGATATTTCTTCCATACAGGGGTTGACCAATAGATTTGGCATTGTGTGGTAGAAGATGATATTTTTGAGATATTGAAAGCTGCCTATGATGGACCCTATGGAGGTCACATTTTGCATATAAAAGAATAGGTCAAAAGGTGTTGCAAATGGGATATTACTGGCCCTCCATCTTTTGGGATGCTCGGGATTTTGTTCGAAGGTGTGATAGTTGTCAGTGAATGGGACAACCTAGGAAAGTAGATGAAATGCCTCTTCAGCCCTAGTTAGTCCTTGAACCATTTGAGAAATGGGCCATCAATTTCGTTGGGCCCTTCAACCCACCTTCTCATTAGAAAGCTTACATCTTGGTCTATACTGATTACATAACTAAATGGGTGGAAGTTAGAGCGGTCATGAGCAATAGAACAAGTGGTGATAGACTTTCCTTTTGAAGAAATATTTCCCTGATATGGTACTCCAAGGGAAATTGTATCAGACGGAGGATCATAGTTCACATCTCATATGATAGAAAAGTTGATGCAGAAATATGGGGTCAAACATAGAGTGACAACCCCCTATCATCCCCAAGTGAACGGACAAGTAGAAAGCACAAACAAGGTATTGGAAAATATCTTGACAAAGACAGTAGCAAGCCATCACCAGGATTGGGCATAGAAACTTACAGAAGGTTTATGGGCATACAGAACAACATGGAGGAACACAACTGGGTTTTCTCCATTCGAATTAGTCTATGGGAAATCCCCCTTGTTTCTAGTACAATTTGAAATTTGTACACTCAAAACAGCTCTAGAAGTAGGCCTAGATCTATCAGAGGCACATAAACACCGATTGGAACAGCTGAATGAGTTAGACGAGATTTGCTCAATAGCTATCCAAAAGACTATTGTTTTTCAACAACAGAGAATGAAATGGCACAATAAAGTTATCAAAACAAAGGTGTTTCATGCGGGGGATTGGGAATTACTGTATGACTCCCGATTTAAGGATTTCAAAGGCAAGCTTCGCACTCACTGGATGGGACCATACAAAGTAGACACAGTGTTTGACAATGGAATGGTCAAACTAATTACAATAGATGAGAATCAGGCCTCATTCTTAGTAAATGGCACCGTCTAAAACTATAACACTATCCAGCCTCTAAAGATTCCTTTGTCAAACACCTTTCTATTAATTTGATCCAATGGTTATTGGAATATAGGACACTCTCACGCTGCTCTAAAAAAAAATGATTAAAATAAATAAATAATAAAAATATGTGGTTATTACTTATTTGTTTGTGTTTTGTAGGAATAGAAAAGAAATATGGCCAGGAGAAAGGTAAAACTCGGTGTTGTTACTCCACTAGTGCTACTATTAAGATGTTGTTATTATTTCACTGGTGGTGCCACTAAGTGTTGTTACTCCACTAAGTGTTGTTACTACACTAAGTGTTGTTACTCCAGTAAGTGTTGTTACTCTATAAACTACTGTTACTCCGTAATTGCTATTACTTCGTAGCTATTGTTACTCTGCAACTGCTATTACCCAGCTGGTGCCATTACTCCGCAACTGCCATTACTCCGATGTTTCCATTACTCTGCCAGTGTCATTACTCTGTAACTATTGTTACTCCATTGTTGTTGTTACATTGCCATTGTGGTTACTCTACAACTACCGTTACTCTGTAATTGTCATTACTCCACAACTGTCGTTACTCATTGTTGTTGTTACTCACCATTGCCATTACTCATTGTGTTGTTACTCGTGCTGTTACTCGTTGTGCTATTACTCAATGTTGGTGTTACTCATTGTTGTTGTTACTTACTGTGTTGTTACTTCGTCAAATATTTTTGATGCTACTCCACCATAAGGTAGGTCCACATGTATGTCTCCATTGATTATGGATTTAATTAAATATTCAAAAAAGGACATTAAAACGTGCTGAGGATGGCCGTCATTAAGTTGGGGGGGGGGGAACCGTCATAATAAATGACGGCTTACCTCGAAAAAGTATTCATGACACACGATTCTCACCTAACAGAATCCAATGATTTCGGTACTCTTTAATCATACCTTTATGTGTTGGAATGTGTATTCATATGCGCATAGTAATATCAGTCATCCTTCCAACACACCGCATTAAATTCCCGAAATATCTAATAGTGCCACCATAATCTGTCATCATTTTCGAGTGTACCAGTACTGTTTCATCCATTGTCCCCAAAAGTAGCCATGATGTTATTTCAATTGCCAACGGTTTGGAAGCCCTGTCACTCTCCCCTGCCAGCCAACTGCAGTCGTCCCGCTAATTCCGCTTTTGCAACAATTGGTGGTTGATCTGCGTGACATGAACCTAACAATACAATGAGAGATCGGAGTAATTGGGAGGTGTGGCAAGTGTTTGAGAATGCAAGCTAGGATATTTATTTTGACAGGCTGAGAGGGTCAAATGAAGAAATCATGATGGAATTTGAATTGAACTTGGGAGAAGGAGGCTCTCAGGTCCGCGGAATTGAGATCCCTGTAATGGAGGAAACCATCGCAGAAGTCAGTGGGCTCCCTCAAGTCGGGCAGCGATGGTTTTTGAGGAGGACTGCTCTTCTAGAATTCCCCGAGGCCTTTCTACAAGTAGGAGAAAGTATCATGCAGAAGGGTTGGGGATATGACAAAACTTCGCTACCACATCCATGAGGAGGAGTCGCAGTGTTTGTCATAAAATATATGACTTGTGAAAGAAGATACTCCACCATCTTCAAATACCATCTCTGCATGCTAGATAACCTACGATTTCCACAAGTAGAGGCTTTTTCAATGAATGTGCCCTATTTTCTATTAAGGAGCCTTCACTTAATGGCACATTCGGCTCAGGGCTCGCGACAGGTATTGGCAGTCATCACTCGCCATGGTTGCTTCAACTGTTAATAATAAATGCCATCAGATGGATCCTGATTCCATGGGAACAGTTTTTGGATTCCACAGAGGAAACAATAGCAGCCATTGTGGCTGCCAGGGCAATTGAACTTGAAGCCATGGAGAAAGATGCAGAAGATGACGAGTATGTTGACCAGGAGGAGCCGAAAGAGATGGAGATGGAAACTGGAGAACTTGAAGAAGAGACGGCTCCCCAAGAGCAAGCTAAAACTGTGGAGTCAATGGAAGATACAGAGATTGACACAAAGATGCCTACTAGTACCACGGCCGAGGTTGTTACACAAGAACTAGCCCTGCGTGTGGAACTAGTAGAGCAAGTTGATAGCATGATGACCACATAGGTAAACCCATAACAGGAAAGAGTAGGCGACTTGTTAAATATTGTGACCGAGGGTACCCCACAAGTATCTTCGGCCACCATGGAGCTGATGGAGGAGGATAATCCGATTGAAGAAGAGGTCGTGACCACTCCGACCAGTGAACGCATGGAAGAAGAGGAACAAGGACAAGAAGTGCCCAAAGTTGAGGAAACCAAGGGACCTGTGGTGGAAGCATCGGGAGAACTAGGGTGTGAGGTCGACGCTGACCCACAAGAACCAACATCAACTTCGAGACCAGACATTGAGGATTTGTTGTAGTTATCCTTCTTCTCCTCTATTCCAAGAGGAGTGAGGGTAACTCATTCCCCTCGGTGGAAAGAAGAAGAAGATTTCACCATTCCTATGGCTTTAAATTTAGCACAGAGGCCACAACCGTGCGAGGTGGTTGTTACTTAGGCGACAGGCACTTCGGAGCCTGAGAGGAGAGAAGAGACAGAGGTTCATGAAGTTGGGGAACTGGAAGGGACTCCAATAGGCACATTAGTAGGAGAGCATCTTGTTAGGGCATCACTGGTTACGAAAAGCACGCATGAAGAAGAAATAGCCGTTGGTGAAGAGGAGGGACCAAGCAAAGTAGTCCCGATGATTGAGACAATGAGACAGCTAGCTGAGAAGGGAGTGAAGAGCGAAAGAATTGAAGAAAAGCAAGCAGCGGGGGAAAGCCCGATAGTCAACACAACAGAAGCTATCCCATGGGATTTACCTCCAGTTGCCTAAATGGAGGACATATAGGTGAAGCAAGAATAGGTAGAGCTGTGGGAACAACAAAGATGCCTAGTCAAACAAAGATATCAGCTACAATTTAAGGAGACAATATGGCTCAAAATGGAGGTTAGGAAATTGAGAATGGAGGTACACAAAATGAAAAAAAGGATAAAGAAATACAAGCAGCAAGCTAAGAAGTCCAAGGTCGTAAGGGTCTAAGTAGGAACTCAGGTGGACCAAATATTGACAACCTTGGCTGCCACTTAAATAGACCCAGTTGAAAGATTGTTTGAAGACCAAAAGTATACCTTAACGGCCGAGGTATAGACTTGGCAATATACTGCGGCCCAGTATAAAAATGAGATCAGGAGAACTCAGGAAAGAGCCTCCACAACCATCTTTGGATATGTGGAGGGAATAGATATTATGAGATTAAGGCATGCGAAGTAGCAGCTCAAGATGGAGCAACTGGAAAAGCAAGTGGCAGAACTAAAGGCTGATAAGGAGAAAATGTTCAATCTAGTGCAAGAGGTGATGGAATGTCGTCCCAGTGCTTATTTTTATTCTTTATTCTTTTATGAACATTTTCTTTTATTCTGCATGGAAAGCATCAAAAACAAGATTATCTATGAGATAGAAGATGGTGAACAATTCCTCTAAATAATGAGGAGTCATGACATGCCGACTCAACATATGATGTGTAAGTTTTACCTGCAAGGTATCTACTGCGTCTAGATAGAGATTTTAACCTAGTTCGTATGTAGGGGACATTCATTTAAGGGCCCTCACCACTTATTCTTTCAATGAGATCAATTGGCAGAAGGATTTTAACAATTTTGAATCCAATCAAGTTACAAAGTCATTTATAGTAAGAGGAGAACATGAGAGGTTAGTCACAATGTTCACTAAGCACAACACCCTTTTGGGAATCAAGGGGAACATAGATAGGATGTTGAGGACATAAAGATGGTGCCTTGATCTTTGTGTCAAACAGTTAACTACTTTTCGAAATGAGGCCCTTGATTGCTATCAGAAAAGGTGGATGATGTCACCTATAGCTGTTTGGAACATGGAACCTTTTGGGGTACCAAATTTTGCACGAGTGCTCACTAGAGTACCCAAATATGTGGCATGTGTCCAAAAATGTGGGGTCTTGTGGATGGGGATCTGGTTTTAGTTTCCTATTATTTGGTTGCCTACAGAAATTTACACTCCAGCGTATGATGTTCCAATAGATTGGTGGAAGGAATCTCTCCTTTTGGATGGGTTTAAAGTTCCAGGAACACAGATGGTCTTTGAATATGATCTCGCCCAGCTTCATGAAACTTAGAGTCTGCAGAATCCAAACTTGCAGAGGCAGCAAACTACATGAGGACATGCAGAAGACTAGTTTGGGGGAGATGATGGGCACCGAATCTGGCTATCTTTCTGACCATTTTTATCATCCTTTTTAACCCTTTTTGTACTTATTTACCCATGTTTCCATGCTAAAATTATAAGGTAAATACCCCTAACTTGTCCAATTGGAATATTTTAATTAATGAAGTAAATTCATGGAGTCTTATCTATTCGCAACACTGAATTGAATGTTTGACCGCAACTTAGAGAATGGGAACCCTCGCTTCAACATTTCACAACAAATTTGGTAATGGCCAACCCTAAGGAGGCTGCACAGCTAAAGTCACGATTCCCTAGAACTATTCTTGGGCCTTTTTGCTATCTCGATTATCTAATGTTGGTGCCATTCCAACTGATGTATATTTTTGAATATGCGGTTATCATGTTTAAGGGAGACATGTTATTCTCCCATGCTGTGTATAAAAGAGAGCTTGTTCTTGTAAATGGGGATTCCCCCATCGATATTGTAATCACCCATTACAGATTAATAAAATATCGCATGTTTTGTTGTTCTAATCTTTTCTGTGGCCAACACAGCCCTGATCAGAGAGTTGGGACCGCTCTTCTGATTAGGTGCTACTTCTTTCTGTGGTTATTTATTAGTTTATGCCTACTTTTACAATTCTTTGTTGTTTGATTATTTCTGGAACTTTATAGTTAATTTAATCTTACAACCATGCTTTCAATCTTAACTGTGAACCCTTGGTCGGAATGGATTGTGCTTTGCCCCTGCATATACCTTGTGCGTTGCCTTGAAAGGATACACACCCAGATTGATAAATTAATGTCAGAATAGGGTGAATAAATCATTCATATCTGGACACCAACAATTTGGAAACTTTCAAAAGGGTTTGGGTATTTTAGTGAGGCACACACTTTATTTTTAAAGTAATTTCAATTAATTTTACTTAATTAAAACACTTTAAAGACTGAGCGCTTTCAAATTGAAAGGGTTGTCTGGTAATTTCTCTTGAAATACCTAGAATTTGGGTGAATTAACTTCAAATTGATATTCTTTGTAACTGCAAAAGGTTGAATGGGCTCTGGTACAAGCTGAGAGCTTGATTGGGGTATTTGCAACCTCTTTAGGAGTAAAATTAAGGTCAATTGGTGATTTCAGTGTTTGAAGGTGTTGCAATGGTTTATAGAGGTTTTGCATTGAAATTGATCGAAAAAGGGCCGAATAGGGCTTCTCAGCATTTTTATTAAACAACGGTCACATTTTAGCAGGTGAATTACAAATGAATAGTGGGTGGTTTTTTGGGTTGGGTGGGGAGGCGGTTTTCCAAGCGATCACACCACTTTTTGGAGGAGGAGGTATTTTGATGAGGTCACCTGATCTACGTTAACGCCTGACACATAGCAGATGGGAGGCCAGGCAATACCACTTTATCGAGTGGGTAAAGGTCGAATATTGGGTGAACCTGATATGGCTATGAACCATTGGATTTGGGTGCTCACGATCAAACAACAGTCGGGTGACAGATTAGCACGAATGAAATGGGTAAAGGTTTTTTCTTTGGGGGAGGGTGGTTAATCCATGGTGGTTTGCAATTATTTAAGAGTTAAACATGGTATTAAATGATCGGACGGGGTTTAATAAAGGGATTATATTAAATTTACCAAGAATTGGTGAGTTAAAAGGGTTTTGTCATGGGGCATGGGATATAAATATAGCTTATAATTAAACTAAGGGTTGGGGTATTATATACGGGATTTATTTATATATGGGAAAAGGTATATCGGGATCTATATTATTAGGTTAAAAATTAATATGAACTGAAATGAGCGGAGTGAAAATAATACTAAGGATAATGTAATATTTGCACATTTTCTTCACATACACTTACACTTAGGATAAAATATTTTTGTGGGTATTTTGAATGAAATGGAATTTAACATGGGGTTTTTTACTTTTCATAGGAAAATGGAGTTTAACTCTAGGAAAAGGCGTTTTATTAGGGAAATGAAGGTAAATGAATTTTATGAAGGGAATTCTAACACTTGATGTCCATAAGTCATTAAGTTGAGGGTCCGGTCCCACCAAGTCAGAGAAATGCTATAAGCCTTTATGACTTGAAGGATTTTCAGTACTAGAACATACTTGTGGATGGGGAAATCAATAAATATGGGGATGAAATGAATGAGGGGGAGTCAATTAAATCAACTTGTAAAGCTCTTTTTTTGCTTTTTTAACTACTCATGCACATTAAAACATATGATTAAGCTTGATAAATGCGCTTTTGTCCAATCAATTTTATACTTCAACAACCTTTGTTCTACTTACCCATTACTTACCCTAACATTTTTTTTTTCATTTTGGTGGGTGCACTTAAGTTAGCAAACCCTTTTGCCTCATTTTCTTTTATAAAAGAAAGTATCTACTTCTAACCTTATATCCTCCTATGGCTCATATTAAACTTATGAGGACATTTTATTTTCTCTACCTATCAAATGATCTTCCCAGATTAAGCTATTTTGTTAGATTTTATTCTCTAACTATAAACATAAAATTCAAAGCATGAAATAGTCAAGATTAAGTAGTTTGACTACCATGGGTTATGGCATGTATGACAAGCTGCATACAACCATTATTTGCAGAAGAAGTAAAATAGTAGTAGCATTTAGACTTTCACACTTTCATGATCTGTTTTTGTTTTTGGGGTTCATATATTTTCATTTTTTTAATCTTTTCTTATTCTTTTTGTCTTTTGATATTTCTTCTAGGAAATACCCTCTTTACATTTTTTAATTTTTTAATATAGAAACCATTTGCAAAAAGCAAATTTATGTACAATATTACAAGGCTTAACCTTAGCCAATTCAAAATTATGAATCCTATCACTATAGGAATTTAACAATGGCTACACATGGGGATGACATTTCTTAGTGAAATATCAAGAACTCTAAAGATCAGTAGCTTTTGAATTGTGGATAAAGTTACCTTGCAAAATGTCCTTCTGTGAATCTGCATTATTGATACTTATGAAAATAAATATTTCAAATCTTAGGGCCTTCTCTCCAAGCTTCAACTTCAAAGGATTACCATCCAATCCATTCTACACTATGCAATGTTATGTACAATGATGCAAAGTAAAGTGAACTATCGTAAGTTAATGGAAAAGTAATGATTTAGCATCCTAGTATTAATAGGTCCTCCTGGTAGATCTGATCCATCTATGTTTCTCAAGAAAAAGGCATTGTTGCATCTATAGCCATAAATGACATAAGGCCCCTACCACAAAAAATAAAATTTTCCATGCGTTCCTTTGTCTTCTCTCCTTGAATCCCATTTAAGGACTTTGTCTCCTATTTGAAAATCATCTACTTTAGTCTTTTTTTCAAAGAATTTCTTAATCTTTTCATGGATTACATTTGATTTTACATATACTTCTTCTATAGTCTACTGCAGGAGTATAGTCTGATTTATTATTCTCTAAATATCATTTGGTTCCGCTTGTAATTCTTGGAGGATCTTCATGACTAGTAGTCCCTAGGATGATGGGAAAACTGCATCCATCCGATAAACCAGTTGATGGGGTGATGTTCCAATGGACTTCTTAGTAGTCAGTCTATCTACCCATAAGTCATTGACTAACTTCTTGTTCCATGTCCTTTTGTTATCCTCCAGTAACTTTTTGATAATATTGACCAGAATTTCGTTGGATGACTCTACTAGTCCATTACCTTGAGGGTAATAGATTGTGGAATGGCCAAGGGTGATGCGGTATTTGTTACAGAAATCTATCATTCTTTTGGATCTAAAGGCCGTTGCATTATTAGTAATGAGCTTTTGGGGACATCCAAATCTTGAAAGGATATTACTCTCTAGGAATTACTCTCTAGGAAGGTGATTATGACAATGCTTATGGATTTCCTAGAAGGTATGGCCTCTATCCATTTGGTAAAATAGTCTGTGGCTGTTAGAATCCACTTATGCTGAGCTGAGGAGGCTGGGTGTATTTATCCAATGAAGCCTAACCCCCATTGTTGAAATGGCATCTCAGTGGAAATTGGTTTAAGAGGCAACGGTAAAAGTTTCCTCTTTCCCTCAAAAATCCAACATTTATGACAGGAGGTCACATGTTTTTTAACATTTGCAAACAAAGTAGGCCAGTAGAAACCATCCCTCAAAATCTTGTCAGTAGTAATCTTCTAGTACAAGTGTCCTCCACAATCCCCTACATGAAACTCTTATAAAATCTTGTCAGCTTCATATTTTAATAAACATGTTAAGAGAATACCACTACTGTCCTTCCAAAATAGTGCATTATCTACAATACAATATCTCAATGACTTCATTTTTAAGAATATAGCTTTAGTTCCTTTTAATCCAGGAGGACCTTGTAAGTTTAGTAATACAAATATAATATCTGCATACCATGGTGAATCAGTAAAAGGTTCACTGATCTGTGGAGTCGCCATCTCCTCCTGATCATCAAGGGCACTAACGAAGTTGATATCAAGGGAATAATAGTTCAATTCAGCCATGAGTTTGGCTAAACCTTCGCCTTCGATGAGATTGGTGGGTTTTTATCTCTATTTCATATTCCAATATTGTGGCAATCCATTTGCCTCTTTTTTTCCTTCAGGCCCATTTTGAGTCAAAATGTCCTTAACTATAGAATTTGGAACATAAGCAATAATGTGAGAGTGAAAAATGTATACTCTGAAATCTTTAATATCTTTGACTAAAGCTAATGCTTGTTTTTCCATGATATTGTATTTGAGTGTGGCATCTCTTAAGGATTTACTAAAGAGTGCTATTGGCTATTCATATCCTTGATTGTATTTTTGCAGCAAGACAACTGCAATGGTGTGTTCTAAAGCAAAAGACAAAATAAAAAAATATTTGTTAAAGTCAGGACTAATCAAGACTGGAGTTTTGGTTAAAGCTTCCTTTATAGCTTCAAAGGATTGTTTGGCCTCCAAGGTCCATTTAATTGCTGAGTCCTTTCTTAGCATGTTATGTAATTACCTAGTTGATTCTGCTAGATTTGAGATGAATCTCCTAAGAAAATTAATCCTACCTAGAAATGATTGTAGCTATTTAATGTTTAGTGGATGGGAAACTGTCAAAATGGCTTCTATTCTAGCAGGGTATATCCTAATCCCATATTTAGATATGATGTGTCCTAACAGGTTTCCCTCTTCAATACCGAAAATTGTCTATTTAGGATTTAAAGAAATCCCAAATTTCCTACATTTGATAAACACTCTTCTGAGGTGGTCTAAGTGTTCATTGTCAGATTTAGAGAAGACTATGATATCATCCTGGTATACTACTAAGAAATCATGGATTTCCTTAGCAAAAGTTATATCCATAGCTCTTTGAAATGTGGTACCTGCATTCATTAATCCAAAGGGCATCGTTAAATACATGAAGGTACCCCAAGGAGTAGTAAACACAATTTTGGCTTGGTCCTCATGTTGGACTAATATCTCGTTATACCCAGAGAATCCATCTAACAATGAAATCCTAGATAAGCCCACTACCCTTTGCAATATATGGTCCATTTTTGGTAAGGGGTAGTTGTCTTTAAAAGAGACAATGTTTAAATTTTTTAAAATCTACACAAAGTCTATTTTCACCTGTCTTTTTCCTAGTTGTAACTAAGTGTGAGATCCAGTCTGAGTATCTAATGGGCACTATTATTTGGGCATCAAACATTCTTTTAACCTCTTTCTCTATGGATGGCATAAGGACTAGGTTTATCCTCCCAAATTTCAGATTGAAAGGTTTATGATCTTATTTTAGAGGTATTTTGTGTTGGATTTTGCTAGTGTCATAAGATTTTAAGTCTTCATAACTCCATGAAAATACATCCTAGAATTCCTTAGACAGATTAATATATTTGACCTTTTCCTCTGGGGGTAAGGCTTTAGATATATTAATGAGTTTTGGATTATCTTCAGCTCCTATATTAACCTCTTCTATGTTATCTCTCTGAGGTTTCATCTTGGGTTTCCTAGCTACATGATTAGAGTCAAAAAAATCTTCTAAAGGTACTAATCCTCTAGGCAAAAAATTATTTTTCAAATTAAGAATCTCAGGATCATCATCCATTATTTCATCTATCTCTAAATTTTCCAAAATATTTATTTCTAGTTTAGTAAATTTATTTGGTTCATGTACATCAGAAATATTTACATCTAAACTTCTTTCTACATTACTGTCTATTGTATAATCAATATTTATCTTACAATTCCGAAATTCACCTTCGTTGTTCATGAAATCATGGATCTGAGAGTCTTGGGAGAAAATATGCCAATACTTAAGGTTGTCTGATATAACAGGCCTATGTCTGACTTCTGCAGTGTATTTGTGGTTTGGTTGGAATGGAAATTTACAAGTACTAGCAAAGGTAGCCAGACTGTGGGCCTACATGTTTTGTTTTCTAGGAATGGCAACAAACTTTGATTCTAGGACGCCCTTGATCAATTCTAAAACAATATCCCTATATCTACCAAGCCTAGGGTTGTTGACAAAATATTCACCACTGATTTGTTTAATAATCAACTCTTAGTCTCCCATGATGGAAACCATTTTGGCTCCCAATTTCCTAACCAATTGTAACCCTAGAACCAGGGCTTCATATTTGGCCATGTTATTGGTAGGTTTGAAGTTCAATCTGAAAGCATGTCCCTCAGCATGGTTATTCTCCATATTATGGATCCACACTCCTACACCAACCCGTAACCTATTTACAGACCCATCAAAGTCTAAATTCCAAAGTGACTCATGGAATATGTCTTCACTGTCAGCTGTTCTGTACTTAAGGTCTTTGGTTGTGATTTCCTTTTTATCATTTTCTGCATTGTATAAGATGAAAGAGTCCATATCTGAATGCATGGAGTATATGGGAAAGTTTTATGGCTTTTCCTCACTACTGACCATGTACTTCATCAAGGTTTTCCTATATAATTTTCTTGGTTGGCCAAAAAGAGATATGGTGGCATAAGACATATCCAATTGCAAAGATCCCTGCAGTTTTGATCCCCATGAGTGAGATAGTAGCATTCGATATTTTGGTGGGATGTCTGTAACTACAATGTCCATTAGAATTCTCTTTGCGGGGCACTGGACAAGAGTCACACATAATTCTTTGATTAGACCAGGGCATTTAAACTGGTTGGATTCAAAACAAAATAAATCCTTACAAGGCCTGGTAATTTCTAGGTTCAATATTTCCATTATTTCCTTTGGCATGAGATTGTGGGATGCCCCTTAGTTTAACATAACCTTATGAAATTTTTATCATGAATGTTTAGGCTGATGTAAACAGGAGGAACTCCCCCTTGCTGATGAATTCCATTGTCCTTAGGGCCAAACAACAGTTCGTGATGGTCATCATTCAAATTAACAGAATCCTCTCCCTCTCCTATGTTCAAAGTCTTAGTTATCTGTGACCTATAAGATTCATTCCTTACCAATTCGATCAAAGGAACTGATATATTTAATTTAGCTATTTCATTTTTAATGTTGAAAGGAAGATGAGGTTTGTTTGTTTGATTCAGATCTTCCTTAATGTGTGCAGTTTGAGTATCTTTATTCTGCTTCTCAGTGTTAGGCACTTCAGTTTGTGTTTATACTGTCTTGCCTTGATTTCTTTTATTTTGATTGTTTTCAATGATTGACTCTGTTTGGGTTTCGGTGGAGGTTATATCTATAATCCTAGGGGTTGAAGTTTCAGTTGTTCCCCTAGGGAGAATTTGCAATACTTTGTTAACTGGAGCTTCTTTCATTATCTTAGTCTGCGTTTGCATGGATCTTTTAATGACAGTCTCATTATTATTATTACTTCTCAAGCTATATTGATTATGTACCTCATATATAGCTGACTCGTATCCTATTTAAAATCAAAAGATTCACCAAATTCTAACTGCAACTGTTGAAGCATACATAACTCCTGTTCTCCTTGAGTAAGAAAGACAATGTCTTCCTTTGTGGTTTCCAGTAAGTTAATCT
Organism: Pinus taeda; assembly: GCA_000404065.3. Taxonomy (NCBI): domain Eukaryota; kingdom Viridiplantae; phylum Streptophyta; class Pinopsida; order Pinales; family Pinaceae; genus Pinus; species Pinus taeda. Next base: position 78,645 of record APFE030877448.1, on the reverse strand, counting down.
AGGTATCATCCTCTGCTTATTGGTTCTATGAATCCTCCACATAGTTTTCTTGGAAGGGGGGGCTAATCTGTTGGTCTGTTGCAGCATTTTTTTGCAGTATTATGTTTCTTCCTAAAATTTGGGTTTCTTATTGGGGGTTGTTGTTGCTGATTCTCCCATTGATTTTTCCTCTCCATGTTATCTAACCTATCCATGCTTCTTTCTAAGCTTTTAGCTAAAACATCTAATTTTCCATCTGAAGTTGAAGCTTCGTCTTTAAATGCAACCTTCTTTTCATTCCTCACTCATGCTTTCTTAGCTAACAGGTTGGCCTCTACACTAACATCATTACTCTGCATTTGTTCAAGTGTTTCAAGATTTCTCTCCCTTACCTGGTATGACATGTCAGCATCAAAACCACCAAGGCACTTAATTAATCCTAGGTCAGGTGGAGGCTTACTGTTGGTTGGAATTTCATTATAGATATTATTAAACCTAGTCTAATAGTCCTGAACTGACTCGTTAGGAGTTCTTTTAGTATTTTCATATTTAGAAAGTATTTGCAATGGGTTCTTCTATCTCTCCCATCTCTCAATGAATAATCTTAGAAAATTTTCTAAGTCTGCAATATGGTTGGTAGGAAAGGCTTTGAACCACTTCTTGACATCACTAGTTAAGCTTTTGTCAAACAATCTCATTTGGACACCTGCTTCATCTATTTCATGCAATTCAAAAAAGTCAGACATCTTGTTTACATGCTGTTGGGCAGTGTAATGACTAGTAGCATCAAATAAGAAAATCTTACTCTGATAATCTACAGGCATGGGATAGATTTGGGCAAGTAAAACAAGAGGAGAATATATGTTTTCCATTGCTGTGATTCTGGTTTAACTTGGGGGTAAAGCTGTAGTGGTTGAAGAAGGGCTTGAAACTGATGGAGGTGAAGTAGATGATGATGAAGATGATTGACTAATAAGTGGTCTAGGTGATTGTATTGTGGTAGATACAATTGATGAAATTGTGGTAAAGGAAGGTAAATTTACATCAAATGAAGTTTGTGAAAAAACTCCACGGGAAGCAGTAGTAAGGGCAGCCGGTTTAGTAGATTGTTGAATGTAAGGATCACCTATATTACTTATCAATTTAGAGGCCCAAACTTCTAATTTATCAAAAGTCCCAACGACTAATTTATCTAAATTTGAATGAATAACCCTTTTTTATTCAATGTGTTGAACAAACTCAGTATATAGGACTGTTTCGTGGATTGCATTCTCATATTTACTTCTGAATAATGAGAGGTCAAATGACAAATCGAAAGGGATGTCCTCTAAAGTTGACAACTCCTCAGGGAGTGAATTGGATCTAACTAACCTGCTATTAATCACTTGAGTTTCTGTTGTTTTACGTTGTCTTAAAATTCTCTCTGGGTCATCCACTATAGTTGGAGGGTTCAGATTTGGGTTTGCCCTAGTATATTGAATCTTCTTAGGAGCTAGAATTTTATGTTTTTAAACTATTTTTATGAAATTTTCTGAAAACTTACTTCATGACCTTAAGGGGCTCAAGATTTAATTTAAGGTTTCCTTAAAGTTTTATGAGACTGAGGATCAAATTCCCCAGTATGGCCGCTAGAAATGTTATCTCTGATAATTCTTTTGAAGTAAAAATAAAGAGAAAACGAAGGTAACCACAAACTGCTTTTGGAGATCAAGACCTAGCTTTCCTAATGCTCAGAAAGGGCTCTCTCTTTAAAATTTAATTTTGTTTTAGTTAAGATGTTTTTAGGCTAGTTATGATTGTTCAAGGGGCTTTTAATTTGTATTTAAGATTGGGTGGTGGGATCTGCTTAAACAGATAGATAAAATGATGTCTTTTACACCATTGGGCTATGGAGTCAAACAATAAGTAAGCAAAATTGGATTAACTCACTAAAGGGAATGTTCCAAGGGTAAGATAGCAGAGTCTTGTTCAGATCTTTGAGACAAAAGGGTGAAGGGGTTTCACTTGGGGTGAGAGAGCAGTTAAGGATTCTCAAACTGGGATAATGAATGAGGAATGAAGGGGTAATCAAGATCAAAGGGAAATTAAGAATCCTTTTACCTGGATATTCATGAAATCAATCTAAACCAAAGAGAGTTTAAGGATTCTTTAATTTAAATATCAGAAGAAAACATTCAAATGCATAACTGTTAAGACATAGAGTAATTAAACAAGTTCTGAAATATTATTCCAGTTATAACATTTAGATTGAGAAACACATTAAAGATTGTGAATAACTTTGAGAAAAATGACAATAACACATGAAAATACTTGTCTGAAATTCGCTCAACACATGAATCCTTGGAAATGTCTAATCTTTATTTATCAATTCATCTTGCTAGCTTAGCAAATGATACAATAACCTTCTGGGTTTTATGATAAAAAAGTATATAGAAATATCTAATAGAATCCACCCTACATACTTGGAATTATGAAATTTATACAAAAGGATTTACAAAAATATCTCAAATTGTATTGAGAATTAATTTAGGAGAGAAATATCTTCATGCAAGAAAATAGAGACAATTATTGAACTGTTTCATGCTATCCCTTTTATTTTGGTTATGCTGGCTTTTATTTTTTCTCTTTAATCTATTTTATTATTTGATCTTTCACACTGGATGCTTCATTTACTTTAGCCTTTCATCTGATACACTTCGACTCTGATACACTTGACTCTATTGATTTGTGAACATCCTTTTGCCATGCTATTTTACTTTTACTGTACATTAACCTTTTTACTTCATATTTCTATAGTAAATCAGTTAATTTCTCCCATGTCTTAGCATCAGGTATTTGGATTTTTAGCATCTTTCTATATGTTTCATTTGCCTTTGTGTATTTGGAAAAATTAAGCTTATTTATAAACAAGAGTTTTACCTCATTCTTGAGGTAAAACAAGTTTTCAAATGGTAGAGTACTTTGCCTATTGGCAATGCCTTCATTGATGATGTATTAAATTGATCTTTTTCTACCTCTCTGATTTTCTTGTTGTAATCCCCCTGTGTCATCAACTTATCATTTATCACTAAGGGATTGCGTAATCCATTTTCTCTCAAAATCTAGAACTTAGACACAAATATGTCAGTGGCTAGCTACATATTCTGACACTTATCCTCCATGTTTTGCATCAAGTTCCTCTTGGAGAGGACTTTTTTGACCTCCAAAATTGTCTCTATTCTATCCTCTATTTCCAATTCCTAAAGCTTAGACTTATTCTTGTTGTTAAGGAATTGGATAATTCTGGCAGACTTTTCTGCCATTTGTCCTAATTCTGCTTTTACTTTCTGGATGGCCTCTATAGATAGCTTTATCAAATCTATTTGCTCGAATATTACCTGAATAGATGGCCAAATATCATTGACAGAGTCAATGATATTGGCCCATAGTTTTTCCTTAGCCTGCCCAAGGGGTTCTTTCAGTGTTAAGTCATTTTCCAGGGCTTTAAATCTTTCACTCATCTTGGTAGCCTTTTGCACTTCTTCTTTGTGCATGATTTTGGCAAGCTTGTAATCAGTTTCCAAGCTTGTCACTTTCTCTTTGAGCTTATTCATCTCTATGGTTTGTATGGACATTTCTTCCATAGATTTAACCAATTTTGTTGATTCATCACTTGATGTACCTATTGATGATGTAGATGTTGTAGAAAGTGGTTGTGTTGTGGCCATTGGAGTTGTGGGAGCCAAATTATGAGACTGCCAATGTGGAAGGAACAATTGTGGTAACTGCTAGGATGACATTTACAGAGGTAGTGCCAAGATCAGTTTGTTTTAATTGGAATAAGCTGTCAAATTCATTTTCTGTCTACCTCAACTGATCATTGTGTTTAAGGCCTAAGTCCATCAACTCCTCGTGCTTTGTTTGGCTTTCCAAGACTTCCTGTGTCTGGGGGTGCTATAGTTGAGGTATCTTCAACTATTTCTTAAGTGATGCAATGTCATCATTCTTATTTTTAATTAATTGTTTAGTAGCCTTAATGTCTTTGGGATCATGCCCTAATTGAATTACCAAGTCATCCAAAGACTTGATTCTAGTATCTTTGGCCTATGAGGAGGCCTTCTCCAACTGATACTAGGCCAAAATATTATTCAGTGAACTCTGCAACTGATGTGCAACCATCGCCTTTCTCTTAAGGGCAGAGTAAATCATTTCTCCAACATGGTTGTGAATTCAATTTGGTCAATGGGATGAATATCCCTTGCCAATACTTCAAAGTCTATCTTCTTGAAATCTGTTCATGTTCTTAGTTGTTGTACAGTTGGCTTTATGAAGGACATTTGCATATTTTCTTCCTTGATGTCAAAAGATGACATCAACCTACTTTGATTAGGGGTCTAAGCTTGAAATACTGTGCATAGGATTCTGCCTTCAGTTTATCATTTCTCATTTTAATTTCCTTGAACTTGTCGTTTCTATCCCTATCTCTATCAGTAGGCTTATTGAATGAGGAGACTTACCACTGAGCTGTCTTTCTAAAATTTGAGTTTTTGATGTAGAAGGCTCCCGTGTTTCTCTAGATGGAGTTGTGCCTTTGCTCATGTCTAACTTAGTATTAGTTATTTCTACTCAGCCATTTATGTCTTCCTGTTTTGAAACATGATTGATCCTAGGCCTTTTGCTCTGGCCAACTTCATAATGTATATTAGCATTGTCCCTACCTGAGCTAGAGCCTTCCTCTCTGTTCCTTTCAGGATTCTTTTCCTCATTCTAAGGAGTCTGCAAAATAGGATGGTTACTCATAGTTACTTCTTGCTCTAGTACATGCAAGAATGATCTTTCATCAAGATGTCTCTCTAAATCAAACAAGGTATTTTCAACATCTACCTTTGTACTATCCCTGTCTATGAGAGATTTTTCCAACCACTCGGATTGGTTGGCATATCTCTCTATTTCTGGTATGGGGTGATGAATGTAAGGTCCCAATTTGACCTTTTGTCTTAGTTTGGTTATAAACCCATAAGGGTCATACCTCCACATGAAATTATTCTTAAACTTAATTTGTTGCTGAATTTGATCTGCTTCCTCTCCTACCTCTCTAGAATTGCAAATGAAAGGGCCTAACTGGTTCTTGATCTTGAACTGAGTCCTTTTCTTGGCTGAGACAAAGTTGATATCATCATAGTTCATTATCTGCCTATAATATTCCAGAGAAAATAACCTCATGGGGAGGTATTTGGGCAGTTTGTATGGGGCAAGATGGCAACCATAGATTCTTATTTCGATGTGACTTTCGTAAAGGTACCAATCTCCCACCTTACTTTGTTTGGACAATTGTAGCACTCTTTTGATTTCTTGGCTTATTTTGGGTGGAGGGCTTCTTGTCAGCATGGTCACGACTAGATGGACAAAAGAGTCAATGAAGTTTGTATAGGTGTATGGTGATGAATACCTGTGGAATAGTGGCGTCCAAAATTTAATAGACCTAGGTTGGCCTTTAGTATCCAGCTTCTGCATATGTGAAGGGAAATTTGTTTGATTGATAATACAAAAACATGTGGTAAAGTACAGATGACTACTTGAATACTCTCTCATTTTTTATTCTGGTAAATTGTTCATGCATCCTTTCAGCTATGAACTGGGCATAATTGTACAAATTAGCAAGAGGCTTTCCTAGGGTGAAAATGGACATGAAGGCTAGGATGAGCTCATCAACGAATTCAACTATGGTATAGCCTAGAATACATGATATCATGGTTACCATTTGCTTACCCCTTTCAGAGAAAATGGCAGAAACATATGGAGGGGCATCGGTAGGAACGTGTTGCTCTTCTACAATGAAAGTTTGGAATATTTGGGCCAGACTTGATGGACTCAATTTGGTGTAATAGTCTAACAAATCCCGAATGGAGAGTGGGGTCAGGTTTTGACCTCGTTGGACTTGTAACATTTCATTGATTGACTCAGCTATAATAGTGAAAAATATTTTTTGGTCTGGGGACATTATAACTCTCTCACTGGGAATGTAATAAGCATGCCACAAATGCACAATTTCAAGAAAGACATGTACATGTCGAAACATGTATTTGGGAAAATTGGAGTCCCAAAGGCCAATGTCATTAGTATGGTTTAGTTATCTATCCTTACTCAAACAATTAATTTTGAGCAACATTGTGTAGGCACATGTGTCTTTGATTTGAAAATCCTTGTCCATCAGGGGAAGGTGGTCAAGGTCCAAATTGGGGGTTGTCACTAGTCTGACATCCATGGCGATGGGGGTAGCCATAATTCAGTTCTTGTGGATTTGAATTTGACTTAAACAGGTTTATATGATAGGTTTGAAGGTAATTTGGAAACTTTCAGAAGGGTTTGGGTATTTTAGTTAGGCACACACTTTATTTTTAAAGTAATTTCAATGAGTTTTACTTAATTAAAACACTTTAAAGACCGAACGTTTTCAAATTGAAAGGGTTGTATGGTAATTTCTCTTGAAATACCTATAATTTAGGTGAATTAACTTCAAATTGGTGTTCTCAGTAACTACAGAAGGTTGATTGGGCTCTAGTATGGGCTGAGAGCTTGATTGGGCTATTTATAACTTCTTCAGTAGTAAAATTGAGGTCAATTGGCGATTTCAACTTTTGAAGGTGTCGCAATGGTTTGCAGAGGTTTTACACAGAAATTGATCTAAAAATGGTTGAATAGGGCTTCTCAACCTTTTTATTGAACAATGGTCACTTTTTAGCGTCAAACGAATAGTGGGTGGTTTTCTGGGTTGGGCGAGCATGCGGTTTTCCAAGCCATCACACCGCTTTTTGGAGGAGGCAGTATTTTTCGAGGTCACCCGATCTACCTTAATGCTTGACATGTAGCAGATGGGAGGCTGGGAAATACCACTCTATCAGGGGAATAAAGGTCGAATATCAGGTGAACTTGATATGGATGTGAACCGTTGGATTTGGGTGTTGACAATTGGATGATAGTCGAGAGACAGATTGGCACGAACAAAATGGGTAAAGGTTTTCGGGGTGCCCGGGGCTTTAATCCATGGTGGTTTGCAATTATTTATGAGTTAATCATGGGATTAAATGATTGGATGAGGTTTAGTGAAGCGATTATCTTAACTTTGCCAAGTATTGGTGAGTTAAGAGGGTTTTGTCAGGGAGCATGGGATATAAATATAGTTTATAGTTAAACTAAGGGTTGGGGTATTATATACGAGATTTATTTATATATGGGAAAAGGTATATTAGGAGCTATATTATTAGGTTAAAAGTTAATATGAACTAAAATGAGCAGAGTGAAAATAATGCTAAGGATAATGTAATATGTGTGCATTTTCTTCAGATACACTTATTCTTAGGATAAAATCTTTTTGTGGTTATTTTGAATGAAATGGAATTTAACATGGGGTTTTTTAATTTTCATAGGAAAAATGAGTTTTACCTTAGGAAAAGGGGTTTTATTCGGGAAATGAAGGGAACTGAATTTTATGAATGGAATTCTAACACTTGATGTCCATAAGTCATTAAGTCGAGGGTTCGGTCCCACCAAAAGTCAAAGAAATGCTTTGAGCCTTTATGGCTTGAAGGATTTCCAGTACTAGAACATACTTGTGGATGGGGAAATTAATAAGTATGGAGATGAAATGAATGAAGGGGAGTCAATTAAATCAACTTGTAAAGCTGTATTTTTTCTTTCTTAACTTCTCATGCACATTAAAACACATGATTAAGCTTGATAAATGTGCTTTTGTCCAATCAATTTTATACTTCATCAACCTTTGTTCTACTTACCCATTACTTACCCTAACATTTTTTTTTCATTTTGGTGGGTGCACTTAAGCTAGCAAACCCTTTTGTTTCCTTTTCTTTTATAAAAAAAAGTATCTAATTCTATCCTTATATCTTCCTATGGATCATATTAAACTTATTGTTGCGGGATTTTATCCCCTAAGGCTCTTGGGTGGAACCCTAGCAGACTAAAAGTTGTCTAAATCAAGAAACATGCACACACACAGCCATTATGCTAGAAAAAGCTATTTCTAAGGTGAGAAGGACATACCTCAGGTCCTACGTTTGGGTAGTTCCTCAAGGGTGCAAACCCTTCTTCACGTCCCTTCCGCTCCTTTGTCCTGCAAAAACAATAATTCCAAGGAATGCAGCAGTATATGGACAAAGATTTACATAAAAATCACCCTTAAGAAAGGAGTTAGTTATAAACTTTTAGACATCCATTCATACATGAAATTCAAATATGAACATCATTAACATAAAGAGATAAGCATATCGGGAACAAGACGTGTTTCTTTATTAGACAAATAGAATAGTACGAAAAAGAGCAATATCACTTGAACCACTTTTGCAGGCTCAAAGCTCAGCCTCCTTCTGGATCCGTCCCGCCTCAAGCCTCTAGTAGGTCACCTTCCAATACTCACTCCAAGATGTCATGGCTAAAGAATGAACATCCAATCACAAGGAAACAAGGGTTTCCTGCACAAGATGGGGGAAGTGCAGAAGGCACAAGGGTCTTCAGCCCTGATCAGGGGGAAAAACTTAGTATAATAACCTTGCTCTATGCTCTCTCCTCCTTAGGCCTTCCCTTTGGTGTCTTTTTATACCAATTCCAAAGTAGTTTTTGAGTTAGGAATTAGTTGGGGACAGTTGAGGCCACAGGCACTAATAGGTGATCAGCAGGTAAAACCCGCGATCTCCGCCCGAAAATAAGGAGTTTTATATTTTTCTAAGTGTTTTAATACATATACGTGGGTTGGGTATGTATGAACCCGCGTATACACACGTTTAACTCAGGGCAATGTCGCGTACAGGGAATAAAACATTGTTTTTTAGATATATGACCAGGTCTGGAAGGAGGGGTTGCCCTAGGCCATGGCTGTAGCATCACAAACCATACTGGTGAGATTTGGAGCTATAACACCAAGAATTATATAATCCACTGCCAAAATGAAAGTTTGCATCCAATGTCCAGTGCTACAATCTTGCACCACTTTTCCTCTCAGTGAACAGTTATCGACTCATTGTTCCAAGGCGCACTCCCTGTTAAGAAATTTACTGCATAACATAAATAATCACTTAGAGGAATAAATATAAAAATAACTAGCAACAACCATAAACACATAAACGCAAATGTTTATCCGGGAAAACTCCAAATCCGGGGAAAAACCCAACCTAATAAGATCTTATTAGCATTGGCCAAAACCCTGGCCAATCCGACCAATTGAGCCTTCACCGCTCACCTCCAAGTCTTGCATTACAATGAAGTCCTTCCAGCATTTTATAAGCTCCATTACATATAATACCACGGGTAGAATACTATGGGTGCACAATACCATGTGCCCCAAAACCATCAATGTTTAACCTGGTCAACTTTGACTCTATCCCAAGTCAAGTTTACCTAATCTCACTCACTCTAGCTCTTACCCCCTCAGAGTTTTTACCCGGGGTATTGTTAACCCGACATCCCCCCCTATCACCTAGGTCTAACCCAGACTTTACCGATGATCATCGAGGGGTACACATGCCTTACTAGGTCTTACAGTAGTATGCCCATTTACATGCAATAATTTTGACTTCATTAAATTTTATTTTCTTTTTGTTTATTGCTGCTGCGATTCTAATCCATCCTCTCTCAATTTGATTTGCTCAAAAACTTCTATCAAACCGCTCCAACTGCGAGCCCGACGAGAACCTCATAAATTCCATCACCGATGGCCTCACATAGCAAAAAATGAACAATTTTCAAAGTTGCATGAACAATTTTCTTCTGCTGACTTGCATGCAGCCCACGCCTACTCCATCTTTCAACACGGCATAGAACACACAGGAAATATCCCTTATCGATTCCCTACGAAAAAAGTTCCGAACAAAATCAGCCTTGAAATTTAATATTACCAAAGGTATCTCTCAACCTTCTTTAAATAGCCACATGAATCCCGAGCAATTCGTCAGCATGTTCCAAACCAGTAAATATCGCAAATGCATTGCGATCCCTGGCAGTTACGACACTATCTTCCGCAAATTCTCCTCGAGGTTCTTCCGCGTACAATTGTTCCACCATTATTTTCAGACCCATATCTGTAAAAAGGCTGCAATGATCTCATCAGGCACTATAAACCCCCGGCATCAAAGAATCCCTTTGAAGCCAATATCTAGCTCTGATACCAGTTATTAGAAATTTAATTCATAACATAATAATTACTGAGAGGAATAAATATAAAAATAACCATAAATAACCATAAACACATAAACACAAATGTTTATCTGGGAAAACCCCAAATCCAAGGAAAAACCCAACCTAATCTTATTAGCATTGGCCAAAACCCTGGCCAATCTGACCAAGTGAGCCTTCATCGCTCACCTCCAAGTCTTGCATTACAATGAAGTCCTTCCAGCCTTATATAAGCTCCATTACATATAATACCCCGGGCAGAATACTATGGGTACACAATACCATGTGCCCCAAAACCATCACTGTTTAACCTGGTCAACTTTGACTCTATCCCGAGTCAAGTTTACCTAACACTCCCAACATGCTTCTGATTCCATCTCGCAATGCTAATGACCAAAATAAATGTATTCCTTGGCCTTCTCATCTCTGCCACATAGTCCCTCGAGAAATCTGTCACCTCCTTCCATGCAGTCACGCACCATCCAAGTTCTGTGGTCATCCCCTTCTCTGCTACACAGTCCCTTAGGTGACCCCTCCCTTAGCAAGGTTTCCTCACATTGGAAGGTCCAAAAACCAAGGCATATCCCTACCTCAAAACCATCATACCAATAATGGCATGCTGATGGAAATAAATGGACATTATTGGGTACCAGTGTCCCACAATGGCCCTGCTCATAAAGTGATATACCAACATATTGTTGCATGTTCCAATTCCTTTTATTGTTGCTACTAACATTCTGGCAGCTAGTTCCAACCACCCAAACTAGGCTTTTCCATGCTTTCATGCACCAAGTACATAATTTCCATTAGATTCAAAAAAAATGAAATAAATTCACATCATACCTCATCGGTGGCCCGTGAATAAGGTACACTTGCAATTTTGTTCACTTCTTGTCACACAAGTCAAACTAGATTTTGATCATATCATCATGAATAAACATATCACATCTGGTTAGCTCAAACGCAACCATCATAAAACACATGTAAACATCATAAATCAAAATCATAGATCACATGTAACCATCATAAATTAAAATCACAGATCACATGCATAATTAATACGAAAATAAAATATTGATAGTTATCCTTCAAATAATTCTTTGCTTCTGCTTTTGTTCTTTGTCCTTTTTGTACACACACTGGATTAGTTTCCAAACCCAACAAGCACCAAGTACCTTCTCTTCTCTTCAATCACATACACATACATACAATGTACACCACACACATACTCCGACACTTGGTGTACCACACAACACATACACCCACACCTAGTGTAAACCACAACACAATACATACACCTACACCCGGTGTACAAAACAATACATATACGTACACAGAGTACAACACAACGAATACACAAGTCATGATACAATGACTACACAACACACATAGCATAATACCACATGTATACAACACAAGGTGTACGATATGTACACAACACCACATATACACAGCATCACTTGCACAATGTGTACACAACATCATGTGTACATAGCACCACATGTACAACATGCACACACCACCATATGTACATAGCACCACATATACAACATGTACATAGCACAATATGTACACAACTACGCATATCCAACATGCGCATAGCACTATATGTACACAATACCACATATCCAACATGCACACAACACCATATGTACACAACACTGCATAAACAACATGTACACAACATCATTTGTACACAGCACTACATAAACAACATGTACACAACACCATATATACACAACACCACATGTACACAACATCAAAGGTACAACATGTACAACATATACACAACATTAGTACTACACATCTGGATACCACACACTGACTTTACCAAGCAACCTTGCTTCTAGTGTCTTTCCACTATCCATGCTTTCCCTAGCATGCAGCAGAGCACAGTGCTTTCATTCCGCTGATGTATCCCTCAACATTACATGTCATAGCATAAACATAGGCATAATATAAACACATAATATAAAATCATATCCACATGATACTAACCTCATAGATCTTTCAAGGCTACTCTTCCCACTTGTTTCCTCATGGAACCATAAACCTCTTCATGTTATTCACCTGCATAAGCAATCATTCCTCCACAAGAATGATCCCTTACGATCTGTCATATATATAATATATATATATATAATGATATTATATATATATATATATATATATATATATATATAATATATATATATATAAACACTAACATAAAACAATCATGACCTTTGACGACCCTGTTAGACACAACATACATACATACATGTATACATATATCAACACGAGCATAGTCATGATCACAACATAATTACCAGATCTCATAAGGTTTAGGTTAAGAGAACTCCATTTATCTGTGCACAACATTGAGAACAATAGTTCCCAACATAGCCAAGACATCTGACACCTCAAATTATTTATTTTACCTTTCATGTTACCTTTCTTATGATTGTTTTGCTACCGTCCACTTACACCAATGGACCCAACCAATCCAACCAGTTGTCATATTCTTGCCTTCAACTGCCCTTATACATGCATCAACTTCATTTGAGTCTTATATTAATTGTTCAGCTCTTCTTGAACTCCCTCAATTTTCCTCTTTCCCAGCCAATTCCCAAGACCCTCAAGACATAAGAGAAAAGAACAAGAAACAAACAAAAAGAAAACCATGAAACCAATAACAATATGACACCACAAAAAATTAGCATGGCCATTCACCTGTCATAAAAAAAAAAACTACAAATCAAGCACAAACAAATCACAAAGCACTGAAAGCACCAAACTAATAACAAACACCATGACTCAATCCCCATGGGTTCCCAGTGTTTCCAACAGCAAGCTCAACTTGAGCCTTCTTCAAGACTTCATGGTAGTCTCTTTTGCCATGCAATCCCCTGCATCATATTTCCATAAACACATAATTTTCAGTGCATAAATAAACATAACAATATACGATTTATCTTACCTTGTTGTTCCAACTATGTTGCCTTATAACTGAAAACATCCATGCCATCTCTCAAGGGACTCCAGTTCCCTTGACGAATCCAGTTATAATTAGAAATCAATTGTTATACCTATCAAATACATGTTCATGAATCTAGCACATATCCACATAATGTCACACAAAATCAAGGTTAAGAAGACTTATTGTATTTATGCAAAGCACTCATTCATTTGGAATTGCAGATTCCAAACATAGCCAAAGGAATTTTCACCCAATTTCATTATTTTATCACATCACCCAACTATTAGTTATATAAACAAATAATTTTTTACCTTGTCATGTTAATACCAAACATGTTGTCGTGCAACTATTCATGCGTGTAAGTCACATGTTCCAAAGATCAAGACATCATGTCGATTAATTTGAAATCAACCTTTACCAAAACTAACATCCATGTCGTAATCAACTCACAGTCATTAGTCATACTACCAACTAGTACCCACTTACACTCAAGTGCATATCAAATTTCTTAGCACATATTGTGATAGTACAACCATCTTAAAACAAGATCATTCATTCATGCAATCTGATAGACACATGCTCATATCATGCAATTAATCAAACATTCAAAAAAATTGTAAACATACCACGTTAGATAAACCAAGTAGAAACATGATCAAACTCATACCTCAATGTATCTTGGGGGAGGCTATCACATATGTGCAAGTCATCCCATATTAGTATGACACAATATCACAAGTATATCATCTCATACCTGAATATCATAACCACAACCATCTGCATAGGCCAATCCACATTAGCATGATACATATAACATCAAGATCTCAAATGAAACGACCATAATCATCATGTATATGACCGCAATGGATATAACAACGAGTTAAATACCATACATGACTATCTAATCCATGCGCATATGACCACACTAAACAAGTGACATATATCACGCATATAACCGCAACAATAATAGAATGAAAAGCATGCATATAATAACCATTAATCATCATACATTCATGCCAAACATACAATACCTATATGACGATATGCTCTTACCCTGAGGTCTAGTGTTGCAACCTCACTCTAATAATATGCTTCTCCTACTCTTTCTCAACCAACATACTAGCATCATAACACACCAACAACATCATGACAACACAAGACCACAACTATGACCATCACAATGCATGCATAATAAACACATAGACAACTAACATGCATGCATGCTAAACACATTATGCCCATCCATTCCAAGTGTTGAACCATGCTCTGATACCACTATGTGGTATCAGATATTACCCAAAGAGAATGGAAACTTGCTCTGATACCACTTGGTAACACCCTCCTCCCACATTTACCCAAGTTCACTAGTTTACCAGGGTAAACATGTGATGAAGAGTGACTATGATATGACTCAACATCCTAGGTACATTTAAGGAATTTGAATTGAAGAACCCAAACCAAATTGACCTTCCTCAAGAGCTACAGGACCCCTAAGAGCTAACCAACCACTCCAAGTGCCCAACCCCTGAGTTAACTTATTTTTTCACTGACCTCAGCTCTCATTCGCTCCCATGACAAGGCAAGCCCTCGACTGTAAGCCTCCAGTCGCTCCCATAAGCTTGCTTCCCAATGACTCTAGACTATTGACTCAATTCTATGCAAGCGACCCCATGATCTAAGCCACTTTTTAGGACTAGGACCCAAGCCTCTACTCAGAACTTAGTGAAACTCCTAGAAATGATAAATAACATAGAGACAAAGCCTCTAACACAAAACTTGATTAAGGATTTGACCTAACTAAGCCTAATCATGACAGATACTTTGTCAAACATATGGCAAACATGTATTTTACAGGTCATGAATGCATATCTAAACATAGGGGTATGAAACTTATCTGAGATTCACCAAGAAGGTCTAATGCCCTCCCATAATAGTTGCAATAACATTTGTTAGTCCATGAATTCATCAACCATTCATATATTCATCAAACATGTCAAGATCCACAAACCATATATATCATATAACCAGCATAAAAACCAATAAATAAGCAACATATAAACCAACAAATAACCAACATATAAACCAACAAATAACCAACATATAAACCATGGAAAATCAGCCATAATATCACCGTCAAGATCAATACATGTGCTCATAAATCACAATAGAAAATACCTCTTATTAACATATGAAGGTTCCAACCAATTCAATGACTTCCACGTACCACCCAACCATAGATTTGGTTGAACCAAATCTCTCTTTCAGCCAATCACCCCGGCACCATATTCCAAGCATGAATGTGGGATCTCGTGGAATAACCGAACAAAACCAAACCAGGTCTTCTAGACACCAAACCACCTCAACCCTCAACCAATGATTCGACCTCATGATCGAACATCACTAACCATCACCAGATGAGTCTCTACCCAAGTTGTTTAGGGCTCCAGAGACTTTGTTCCAACCCAACTCCAGGACTAGTAACTCAACCCACTGTTGTCGCAGGGCTCTAGAGAGTTTGTCCAACCAAGGCTCCAGGACTAGTGACTCAGCCCATTAAGGGCTCAAGAGCACTTGTGTAACCAAGGATTCTAGGACTAGTAACTCAACCCAAGTTGTTCCAGGTCTTCTAGAGCATTTGTCCAACCAAGGCTCCAGGAACTAGTAACTCAACCCATAACCATAATGAACATGAGCACCAACTACAAAACAAATGGAAAAACCCACAACACCATGGCTATCCAGGAAATGGCAAGGATAGGCAAAAACCATTGTCAATCTAGGCAATCCTCCATGCCAATGATAGATCATAACCAAATAACCACATGCATATACCATGCATTCCAAAACTAGCAAGGAAATCATATATGTAACTTGATACCTGCAAAGCAATCCAGTTGTAGTTGTTGATCCAACTGTTCCCTTGTGCTTTCCTGCTTTTCCTTTGCCTTATTTCTACAATCCAAACAAATATTGCAGTGCTCCAAGAATGCAAGAGTATGAGAGAGAGAGTGTAGAGAGAGATCTCCACCATAGAACTATCAAAAGTCTCAATTGACCAAAAGATAACACTGACCAAAAGCCATGAATTGATCCTCATAAACCTTTTTTTTATCATTGAGGCTATTTTCTTCATTTTCCTCTATTTTTCCTTCGATTTCCTCATACAAATTTGTGACCTTTCATCTCCCTTTTCTCCTATTTTCCTTTATTTTCATAAATAAATGCCAATTAATGCCTCTTTGCCAATACCAATTTCCTTAGCCATAATAAACTGAAAGTGATACCCACTAGGATATTTTGCCCACCATTCAGCTTGGAATACATGCTTGGTCTTATATTTTTACATGGAAATTAACCCGGGGGTTGTTACATCCTAATACAACATCTGCACTACCCATTGTAATAACAAGCATTGGACTATTCAATACATGTTCCCCCATGGTTAGGTTGATATTATGGCACTCCCCTGAGCAATTTATAGTTCCTCCATTTGCAACCATCACTTAACACTTTGGTTTTGGGTATAGAATGTTATTCAAATCCTTAGATATCTTACAATGAATAAAATTATGAGTACTACTTGAATCAATCAACATTATTACCTTTTTCTTCTTGATATATCCTTCTATATTGAGAGTTTGAGGAGTGGTAATTCATGCAAATGCATTAAAAGATATGGTGAGATTCATTTCCTTTTTTATCCTGTGGGGTTGGTTCCTAGTGTATATCTTCTTCTTTTTATGTTTCTTGTTTCTTTTCTTCCTCCTCTTCACAATCTATGTAAATTAATTTCTTCTCAACACACTTATGACCTTTAGTGTATTTGTTATCACAATGTAACAAAGTCCTTTTGCTATTTTTTCCTCCCGTTGTTGTGGTGTCAACCTTGTAGGTTGTGGGAAGCTAGGAGCAACAACATTTCCATCTTTATTATTGTGAATGGTAGACCTCCTTGTTGTCATATTTTTGCTTTCAACCTTTCTTGCCAATCTGAATTCTTCTCCAATGACTTAGGTTCCCAAAGGTGAACCTCATGTTGATTGTTATCCTTTAAATTTCATATGAAGACATCAATCAAATGCTCCTCTAGAATATCAGTTATCTTGATATTAAATCTTTGGAAGTCCTCGATGTGTTGCCCAAACGAACCCTATTGTTTGAGATTTATCATTTGGATAATGAAGGAATTGCTCTTTGTATCCTCATAATGTGTTATCAATCCTCCGTAAAAATTGTCCAAGTAATTAGTGCTTTACAACAATAAAGTCATCGATACCATAAAAATTGATTAGGTTCTAAATATAAATATGCAATGTGTACCCTTTGTGTGTGTTACACATTATGTAGGTCAACGAGTTGATCCATCCGTAGTATCCATGTTACCAGATCCTTGCCATCAAACTTCCTCATATTGATCTTTGGAATGTGGTTAGCCTTCAACCCACAATTGGAGTCGCTAAAATCATAATTCGTATTCCTTTTGTCCTCATCCTTATTTTCAAGGAATACCTTGTGTTGGAAACTTATCACTAATGAGAGGGTGGGGGGGGTGGTGAATCAGTAGTGTGAGCACTTATACAAATTTTCTCCAATTATTTAATCTTTAACATGCATGAACTAAAACAGATAAATATAGATGAGAGCATCAAAACAAACATACAACCATAAAACCAATCAGCACAATGGACACAAGTATGTCTGGTGGAAAACCCATCCCCGGGAAAAAAACCACCCTATTTTTGTTGTGCTTCTCAATTCTTTTATTAATTTTTCAAACAAATTATACATGGATCAACTAACTCCAATGAGCTGGAAGACTCGACTTCTTTCATAGTATGTTCATCCTTTCAGACAGGAAATTGTTTCTCTCTCTTGAATCTATAGACTACCATCCTCTGAAGGCTCCCACGATCAATCGATCCTCTCCCAACCACCATTGGACTATCCAACCACCATTGGATTGAGAAATATCTTCCTTCTATTGAATTTGTTAAGTCATTGTCTACTCAAAGCCTCCATGCCTTCACTTCCTCCATGGGAGCCTCATTCTATATATTTTCATACTCGACTCCTAAAACTTGATCAACATGAGCACTGCAACAACATAGCTTCAAAGCTCAATCAAATGATAAATTTGTAGCACACGTTGCAATCAAAACTCCACAAAATATCCACACCAGCTGGAGAACAATATCCTCAAACTCTACTCCAATCCACACATCAACACCTCACACCCTGCATAAACATATGGTTGAAACAAACTTTAGCTCACTACTGCTACATATGCAAACTGATTAAGAAAATCTGCATAATATGACTCACACAGTTTGCAAGATCTTCTCCACACACTCACTCCATCAATACAACTAGACAATCAACAATACTCACAATGAGCTTTCACCAATATGTAGATGAACTCAAGTGCTCAACTCAATAATTACTCAGAACTATTGAGCTCAACAATCTTGTTAATATGTTAGATTTGATTCAAATTTGGCCTATTGACTCAACCAACCAGTAACTCCACTAGCCTTTTTTATATTTTCGACTTTGATCAATTTTTGGAGGCCCCGTGAACTTTTTTGACCATAAACTGAAATTTTTTTATCAAGGATGTCACCAAAACACAAAAATTATCTCAACAACACGGGGATTGTGGATCAATTCTCGACAAAACCCTCAGTCGCACCCTTAACATAGTCTAAAATTGACTGGGGCTATAATCGCTCTAATAGGCAGGCCTCCATGCGACTGGAGCCTTCCAACTGCTCCCATATGCCTTTGTGAATGTGACTGGGGCTAAATCTCAGTAAAAATATCAACCTCTCAACTGTAAACCTCTGCCACCTATTCCATCATCTTCTCTTGCACCTAAACACTCCTCCAGGCCTCTACAACAGGGATGCAACTAATAAAATAGGCCAAGAACAAGTCAGTGACATGCTAGACCTATTCTTCCAACTATAGCACAAATACCAACACCTCTAGCTCCTCAAGAAGCAACCACAACATCTCTAAATAGCTCCAACATATGTAGAAGCATCTTTAACATTTGTAGCAACATCTCCAACATCTCAATCATCAAGGCATACAACTGCCTCCAACACTAGTAGAATCACCTCCAACACAAGCAACCACATCTCACACATGTAGCAGCATATGCAATGTCTCCAAGAAATAAAGAGACATATGCAACACCTAGAGCAACACTCCAACCACCTATAGCAGCAACATCTCCAACCAAATCATCATGACTAGAAGCCATCTCCTCAGCAGCCACAACATCATCTCCACTAGGTCTAGTCATAGGTATGTTGACATCAATGCCAACTAACAAGACCATCACCAATCATCCATCACCAAGTACTCATCACACATGCATATGATCAACAACATTAAGAGCTTGTTGACATCAATGCCAACACCTTGTCATTACTAGGAATCCTTTCTTGCAACAACTTTAACCCTTCCATCTTGACATTTGTCATTGCTTCCATGTCTACTTTTAAACCATCCTCCAAATTGTCCATGTCCCTTTTTATTTTTACCTCTAAACTATCCATCTTAACGTTCATCATCGCTTCCAATTCATTTTTGGTTACTTTTTGCGAGAGTGAAATTTTTTACACTTGGTCTCATAATTTTGATATGTCATGTTGCATTTCTTCCTCTTCTTCATGCATCATAGTAGAGCTTTCTATTTTCATACTAGGTGTATCCATTTTTTTGTTTTCAGACATATTGGAACCAAATAATGGCATTTATGTTTCATTGTGCCCTTTGAATCACTTCAAACTGATTTTTCAAACAAAATTTATGCAAATTTAAAAAATACACACATTTTATCTTGTTTTTTGGAGCTTGATCTTGAAACTATTGTATCTTTGTAATTTCAACCTCCCAAGGTCTGAAACTTTGTCCTAAGGTAGATTTTTGTGTCTTCTTTCCAACCCCACTGATTAGACTAAAATTCAATTTGTTAGGAGAAAGTTATTCTAAATCTCCCACGATGGTCTGATTATCGATAGGTTCACTATAGTTAACTTGTATGGACTGCCACGTGTCACTTTTTCGACCTTCAACCTTGAACTTTGTCTCCAAGAAACTATAATCCGTACATATTTAGTCACTTTTTACAAAATCCAAATCCGATCAACAAAGAAAAAGTTATGACCATTTTCCCTAGGTTGCTTGTTTGAGACTGAATTTTGGAGCATGCAAAAACCCTAAATTCCTTAGACCATATCTCTGAAAGTATAACGAAACAAGATCTAAAATTTTTACTCAAAGTTCATCAAGATCTTGACTCCATGTGGTAAAAAAAAATCAGCTTTTGAAGCCTCGCAAATTAAAATTTATAACTCAAATGCCAAGATGGCTTGTTTGAAGCACCAAACCCTAGGATCCAAAGCTCTAATACCAAATGTTATGTAACCATATCACAAAATAGAAGAAAATATATATCAACAACTTCAAAATAACCCTCTTTGAGGGTAAAAATCCTTTTACATCACATAAATGAATAATTCTTAGATGATTCAAATGACAAGACCTCCTTGGTATATATAGGAGTCTAAGGGTTATAGTGGGCTTCTATGGGGCACAACAAAAACAATATGGGGGCTATACTATTATTATAGGGACCTAACAAAAGGGTTATTGAATATAATTTTAAACTATAAAGAACTCAAATTCATGATCACCCGTGAATTATTGCAAAATTTAAAGTTGAGATGAAGGTCTCCTTCCCCTAACAAGACGATGATAATGAAGCTGAAAAAACTTGCAAAAGAGCATTAATTTATGAAGAGGTTCTAAATAATCTACAAGTTATTGTCGAGGAAGATGAGAGAAGAAAAAAAGAGGAAGCTAAAAGAGTTATTGTTTAGATACAAGCCCTTCAAGAGAAAATAAAAGAAGATGAAAAGAGAAGGCTAGAAGCATTAAAGAAAGCCAAAATCCATAATTGACAATAAAGGAAAAGAAGAGACACACATAAAAGCTATTAACAAAGAGGAATTTACAGATAAGAAAGAGGTGGGTGCTAAATCCAAATCTAGATTGTTAGCAAAGAAGTTAGAAGTTAAACCCAGATGCGGGTGTTCATATTTGCATTGAAGGTTAGTTATGAGCATGCCACACGGAGAGGACAGCGGGCAGCTGAACAGGAAGGCGATGACGTATATTAAGCAGACTGAAAGGAAAGGCATTCAATGCCATTCATTGCAGCTGTTGTCCCAAGGTAAGCGCAGCGGCAATATCAGGATGGAAGATTTTGTTACAGGAACATTCTTCCCAGCTCGGTTCTGGTTGCAGGAAGAGAGCTTGCTCTCAAAGGAAACGGAGGGAGATGGTTTGTTGGGGTACGAGGAAGGTGGCAAAGGCTGGAGCAGGCCTTTCCACATAGTATTTTTCAACCCTGTGTATGCTCCTGTCTTAACGCCCCCTCGGGATGTAGTGGTCGAGACTGATAGCGGGATTCGCTCAGTGGAGGAACAGCATTGCCGCAAGGACGTTTCCCTTGCTGACGAGTTCAGCTTCTTCAAAGTTGTAGCTGTTTGGGTTTCAATCTGGGTGTTAACCAGCCTTCAGGCTTGGTCGAAGCATCCTTTGAATTTAAGCTCGCTTGCCTCATACCAGACTAAATACATGGCTCCTCGTTTAAGGGCTACTCCTCGGCGTGGGCGTAATTCTGGACAACGGGGAGGTTCTGGAGGGAGAGGCAGTCAAAGCCCTCGTCGTATTTCGCCTCTCGCGTTTGCTTCGCCCCCTTCGACTAGATCTGAAGAGTCTGGCCACTCCATCAGTAATACAGTGCAATCAGCAAGGTTTCAATTCAGACGCCGGTCAAACAAACCGCTGATTTCAGCCCTTGTGACGGTCATCTTCTCGGAAGAAGATGAGGAGGATGTAAGTTTGAAGGAGGCTTCTGAGGAGCAATCGCCTTCTCCCTCGGATAATTCCTCGCAGAGCAGGTGGATGGAAGAAAGTTCTTATGCCCCTTCGTCACAGAGCAAGTTAGAGGACGAAAGCACTTTCGCTCATTCAGCGGAGCAGGCAGAGGTGCTTCAGGAGATCGGGAGCATGAAGGATAAGAACATTCTGGATACTGCACAGAAGAAAGCAGAGGCACCTCAGGAGATGGAGGATATTAGGCAGGCTTCACCCCAGAAGCAAACCATGGATGAGGAGCCTAATAATTCCTTCGCAAACATTCTGTATCTCAAGCTGCCGCCAGGAATGAAGCCCGAAGATGTCGAGGATGGTGTGGAGGTCACCTGGGAGCGAGCCCCGGATAAGGAGACTGGGTAAGGATCAGTAAATCACAAGTAACAAGCTTTGTTTTAGTGGGTAAGGTCTCACGCTCTGTTTTGGTATTCCGATATTCTGTTTCGGCTCTACTGGTTCAGCGTTTGGAGGCTGGCGACGAATCCAGCAAGACAGCGGCAAGTCAACAAAAACTTTTTTTGTATTTTTGCTAATGCCAAGAAATCTGGCAGGTCTTCTGGCCTGTAAGATCTTTTCCAATTTCTTATACGTCTGCTCTAGCTTGTATTAAATTGTATAATGTTCCTTACAGAAGGTGGAACAGACAGTTTTGTTAGAATTTTTGATAGAGAGCTGCCATGTCACTCTCAGAGGTTCAATCCTCTTGTAAATATTTTTACAGTTTTTTTAATATAAGTAGATTAGTCTTTGCCTAGAAAAAAAAAAGAAGTTAGAAGTTAAAAGGAAAGATAGAGAAGATACGTGAGCTACATATAGATAAGAAGCAAAGAAAAATTATGAAGTTGATGTATAGGTTGAGAATAACAAAGTTGACATCAAAGCATAGAAAAGCTCAAAAAAAAGAAGATGATTTGAAAGCCATTGCTAAAGCATAAAACTAAAAATTAAAACTACAAGAGTTATCTACAAAAAAATTTAAAGAGAGAGTTTAGGAGTAGAAGAAACAAATTTGATTAAAATCACAACGATACTCAAATAAAAGAGACAAAATAAGAAGGGTAAAAATTAGAACAATAGGCCAATGACAATGAGGGTGATGTGGAGCAACATGATCCTTCGCCAAGGGAAAATGTCTTTATTACTCAAACATCTTCCAATACCATTGGTCCATGCATAGTTGCAGGAGGTGATGATCCCATTCCAACACCAATAGATGAACATATCATTATACAATTGTTTACATTTTATAAATAAGGGCAGGAAGTGACAAAGCAGAAGCAAAAAAGAAGGAGAATCAACTTGGATTCCAAAGTGGTTCTCAACAATGAAACTGTGTTGATGGATATAAGAAACTTGATTTAGTTTTCCTATGCTTTTGTTGGTCTAGTTATTGCACAAGCTAATGTTCATAAAGTTGTGGATGTGGAGAAGACAATCAAGGAATGTGAAAGCAAAATCACCTTGTAGGAAAACTAAGCCAACTATTACAATTCTAGCAAGTATAAGGCTTTATATTTTATTAACTATGCCTTCATGGTGCAAAATGAATTGCACAATGTACAAAGATATTTATATGGTAAAGCACAACATTTGTAGGTTCGTGGCTAAAATATAGATGATGTCATGATCCATGTTCAAGCGCTAGAACTTTCCTCTTGACGAGGTCGATTAAAATTTAATAAGGTGAGGGACTTACAGTCCTCCATAGAGGAAATTGAGACATATATTCTTGCCTTCCCTCTTAAAGCCTTTGAAGATATGGATTTTATCCTAAGATATTAGAAACATGTAGCTCAAAATGCTCTCAACGGAATTATGCATGAGGTAACAAACTATGCTATACTGTGGTAGGTTATATATAATATAACAGATAATTTCCATTTTCCTTATTTTCGTCCAAAATAAAGTTTTCTTCCACAGATACAAGTATTTAAGGACTTGGTTGATTTAGTAGTAGCAACAAAAAATATATTAGGCCTCTCCCTAAAATTAATGACATGGTCATTGAAAAGTTTATTAAGGTTCCTACCAAGGACGCAACATTAATCAAAACTTTGTTACCCAATATGGAGAAATTTGAAGAAATAATAAAGCCTGGTATTGCATCATTTAATCCCTTTTTAAACAACAAAATTTTCCTTGGGGATATGCGTTAAATTAAACATTCAAGGCATGGACATTTTATGTAAGGAAATAGACAAAATAAATAGATGAATGTTTGTCAAGCCAAGTGGGGTACTCTTCTACAAGAGATGATTTGAACATCTGGGCAGGGAATCTAAACATACAAGAAGAGTCAAATCCTCATATAAGAAAAAGAAAAAGAAAAAAGACAATACAAAGGAGGAACCCAACAAGTAGGAAGGGGAAATGAGGAGTTAGATAGATGTACCAAAATATTGGATGTTTCCTCTCTAATTTAAATGACCTTTTGTAGCTTTTGATAGATATATGTCTCTACTTTTTATATTTTTTTAATGATGTTTTCATTCTCCATTCCAAACTAGATTTACTCTAACTAGTTTCCGAGCAATTCCTTTTCACCTGGTGTGGAGTAGGATGTTCTTACCCATTATTTCAATGCATGTTTCACTAATTTCAACTCTCTCTCTCTCTCTCTCTCTCTCTCTCTCTCTCTCTCTCACGAATGCCTAAGATCCATGTATTCTAAGCTACAATAATGTTTAAGACTTCTTAATCTCGCAACTAGAGTGGATTGTAGCAAAATGACGACTATCCATAATCTAGAGAGTCTCAAAGATTAATAACTATGGGTTTGTTATTTGATGCCACTAATAAAATTAGCCTAAATTTTATAATGTAATATTGAATGATCAGTTTGTTGTGCACCATATATCTGTCCAATTTGGTAGTTATGTGTCTAGGCCTAAACCTCCAATTGGTTCAAGTCTATTTCCCTTTCAATAGTTTAATGTCAATCAAGTCCCACTCGGAGATTAGATCCTCATTCCTTTCTATGTATTATTTTTTATGATGTTTCCCCACTTTTATCATTGTTATAGAGGACAACATTGAAATCTCTTGCATTGATGTTGTTGCTATATGCTTTGATTCCTTAATCGATATCAAGAACTTCCAACAATTCTCCTTTTCTGTATAGTTTACAGGCATGTAAAGATTGAAATTATTGATATTCTTACTGGATTGCTAGTTAATGAACTTTGTAAGGATATATTTTTGGGTTTGGAAGGTGAATTCTAAGTGATCTGCATGGAAATTGGCATCCACCCATGGTATTCATCTACCCATGGTATTTATCCACTCATGGAATATACCCATGGTATAGTAAGTGACATCCACCCATCGTATTCATCAACCCAAGGTATTTATCCACCCATGGAATTTAACCATTGTATTGTAAGTGGCATCCACCCATGGTATTCATTCATCCATGGTATTGTAAGTGAGATCCACCCATGGTATTCAATCACCCATGGTATCTACCCACCTGTGGAATTTACTTGTGGTATTATAGCTAAAAAAAGACTATAAGTAACAAGTCACATTTTGTAAAATGATATGTTGTCCACCACAATGTAGCTTTTACAATTATTCTTTATTTTAATAAAAAAATTCTTGGTAGTTTTGTTTAATGTGAATTATCCTATTTTCTTCTGACATTGCAATATTCAACAAACTTCATGCACATGCTACGACCTCCATAGAGCACTTTCTTGGGAAAATTGGGAAGATATTTTTTTTTCCATTTTTTTCAAAGTACTTTTTGGGTGGCAAGTTTGCAATTCAGATCTGAAACTTTTGGTGCAAAATTTACAACAACAAAAAAAATAAGAGATCTAAATTCCTTGTGAAAAAATACGCAAATTAAAAATAAATAAATAAATAAATAAATAGCAGAATCAGGGTTTAGATGAGGGAGATATCATTGATTTAAAATCAACTGTGTTGCAGAAATTTTTCTAACAACAATTCGTGGATGGCGGCTCTCCTATAAATTTTTGCAGTTTTTTCTTAGAATTTCAGAAAGATGATTGCATATTTGAGCTCCTTTTGAAAAATCACCCAATTTCAAAAAATAAATTGGTTGAATCGGACTTCAGATGAGGGAGATATCGTTGATTTAAAATAAGCTATTTTTCATAACTTTTGTGACGATGAGACAATTGCAACACAAATCTGAGTTTCCAGAGTGTCCATATAGGGATTTCAATTACATGGGAAAATGCAGAATGGTCATTCTATTTCCAAAAATAGGTTATAATACAAATTTTGAGTTATATTGACTGACTAATGTCCATTTTAAATTAGTTTTTATATCTGAAGCAGCATTCGGAGCGGGTTCCCTTTGGAGACATGCCCTCCCACCCTGCTTTAGTAGGCACCTGCTTCACATTCATCAGTTTCAACATAGCAACATCTGGCTTGGGCTCTTTGGAGGCGTTTCCTCCTACCCTAGGCTATGTAGGCCCTTGCTACTTCATCAACAGTCAACATCATAGTTATGGGTCAACCGCACAAAATCCTTGTCATTGAAGTCCATTTGTTAGGTTGCACATTGTTAGTATCATAGTTGGCCATAATCATTACAGGGTATTTCTATCCTCGGATCTTCGTTTGTCAGGTTAATGGGTCATCCACAAACCCACACTTCATCGAAGTCCATTTGCTAGGTCGAACACTGTCAGTATCATAGCTGGTCACAAGCATTATAGGGTATCTCTATCCTCGGATCTTCGTTCATCATTGTTAAGGGTTAACCACACAAAACCATTCTCTTCAGTGGCTCTTCATTTTCAACAAAGGCTTCTTAAGGGGCAACTTCACGCAATGGGGACCATTTCTTCATAAGGAAGGAGGAATGATCTGAATGGAAATTGGCATCCACCCATGGTATTCATTGACCCATGGAATTTATGCACTCATGGAATATACACATGGTATTGTAAGTGAAATCCACCCATGGTATTCATCCACCCATGGAATTTAACCATTGTATTGTAAGTGGCATCCACCCATGGTATTTACCCATGGTATTGTAAGTGAGATCCACCCATGGTATCTACCCACCCATGGAATTTACCTGTGGTATTATAACTAAAAAAAGGCTATAAGTAATAAGTCACATCTTGTAAAAGGATATATTGTCCATCACAATGTAGCTTTTACAGTTATTCTTTATTTTAATAAAAAGTTTCTTGGTGGTTTTGTTTAATGTGCGTTATCCTATTTTCTTCTGACATTTCAATTTTTCAGATCTTGGGGGCTTCCCCCCATCCATTTTAATTTTTTAGATCTTGGGGGCCTCCCCCCAAGATCCAGATCACTAAGTGCAAAACCCAATTATTCCATAAGGAGCATAGCCCCCTTGAGGATTCTCTTGAACTAACCATTTTTTTTTAACAAGATCGGTTAGTTGATATATTCCCAAAAAAATACGTGGAGCAAGCTCCTATTACATTCAAATATATTAAGAGAAAAGACTAAGCAGTGAGATAGGAGCACAGTCCCATGTCCTTTGCTTGATTTCAAAACTTTAGAGATTATGTTAACTATTCTAGAGTATTTCCTGACAAATTGACCTACTAAGAAAGTAAATTTACATAACATATATTCTTGGGATTTATGGCTTACAGACTGAGTATTCCTGAGCTACTTGATTCATGTTGTTGTTGTTAACTGAGTTCTCTCCTTTGTTGCTCATAGTTTTGTTTTTGTAGTATTCCACTACTTCTTCCAGATGCTTACATTTAGTTTTCAGTGCCATTATCTCCTCTTTTTGCACTGCCATATTTTGCTTCTGAAAGCTATATTCCATTCTCATTTCGCTTCTAAGATCCTTGAGAGACTGTTGCAGCCAATGTATCATGACCTTGTTCCCTTTGCATGATGGGCATGAGTCGTTCCTAGCTGCCTTTTCGATGGGGTTGAACTCCATTTGATTGTTTCTTCATCTTGCTTTGTTGTTATTGACTGCAATCCTTTGGTCTTGTGATGCTCTGTTTTGTTGAACGTTGTCCTGATTCTTTTGAGTGGCTATATTAGATGTATCCACTAAGTATAAAGAGCTAAGAGGGGACCTGCAGATATGGAGGGGTTGGTAATAGACAGTGAAATATTTTACTTGCTGCAGTGATTGCTGGATGACGGTTTGAAGAGAGGTTGAGAGCAGAGTGCAAGAGATGTGGCCAAGGTGACTGTTGGACTGAGAGAAAGCCTACGAATATGGAGGGGATGGTAAGAGATGGAGATCGACTATGATGACGAATTGTTGGATGATTTGAAATAAAACAGATATCTGAGAGCTAGGTATCGCAAGTCTCTGAGAGCGATCTGAGGCTGCGATGAATGGCGGAGAGGAACTTAGATCAGTCAAAATCATTCTGCGCTTAACGGAGGACTCTCTGTTTTTTTTTTTTTTTTTTTACAAAATCGGTTGCTTGTTATATTCAAAAAAGATGGAGGAGTCTAAGCTCCGATTTTACAATAGATGGCGTTACGGATGTAACTAGTTTCTAGATTTCATTGTGGCAGAGCACATGAGTTCCTTTGCTGCTTGCCTGTAAGGTTCTAAAGCAAGCGTAAACTCTTATAAATTGGGACAGAAGAAGACTGGTTTTGCTGTACATTTAGAAATGAAGATATGTCTGATTAGGTAGTCAGCTGAGGTCTCTGGTTGGCTGTAAAATCACAAGTTCTGCTGGGAAATACATTTAGATAGGAGTATCTGCAAAAAGAGGTTTGATCAAACTCCTTGAAAATAGAAGCACAATCATATGGATAGAAGGCTCCTTGACAGTTTGGCTCTGTCATATGAATCAAGGGATAAATTGGAGCAGACTCGCTTGATTGCATAAGAGACTTCCTTTTTCCCGTGAGCAGGCGTGGCTAGCTCTCTTGTCCGCTTCCTGGTTGCTGGATCGAAGGATGTGGAAGAATTGGCACTTCAAGTTCTGAGACAGCATAGTTTTGCAGCGACTTATGATTTGATGAAGGAAGAGGTTGGATGCATGTCTGTTGCTGTTCATTAAGCTGGCTATTATAGCTGAGTCACCAAAGACAAGGGCTTTATTGATCCCTAGGTTCTAAAGCTAGAGGCCTTGAAACAGTCCCAGGGCTTCAGCTCGATTGTTACTCAATCTCCCCAAACCCCATTCGAAAGAGGACACCATTACACCTGAAGGGTCCAGAATGATGCCCTCTGCGCCCGCAGCACTGGGATTGGACTTGGATGCTCCGTCAAAAAATAATGAATGAGTATTCTTTGCCTGAAGCCACTTACCGAACTCATCTTTTGAAAGGCGTATTTTCCAGTCTGGATTGTCTGATTTGCCGATGGATTTACGAATCTTTGTTGCTGGGATGATGCTGGACCTGTCTATTAAATTCGAGATGAAGTTTCTCTCCTCTATCCATAACCTGTCGGGATCGATTCGTTGAGTTAGCTTGACTGCTATTGTTTCCAATGCTAGACTGGTGGCTTTAAGGATTACGTGTCTGGTTGTGGTGGCTTTGTCTCTGAAGATCAAACTGTTTCGCGCGATCCAGATGCGCCACAAGAGAGCAAACGGAATGGCGTTCCACACCCTTCTGGCTAGATTTTGGTTCTCTGAGTGCCAAGGATAGCTTCTTCTCCATTTGTTTAGGATTTTGACAATAGAATGATGAGTGTTCCAAATGGAGGGAGCAGAAGGAACTATGTTGTTCCAGCAATGGGCAGCAAAGGGACAAGATATGAACAGATGCTGAAGGGATTCCTCCGCCGCTTGACAGTTGGGGCACCTGGAGGGCCCGAAGTAGCCTCTCTTCCTGAGGTTCTCTGCAGTTAAAATTTTCCCATGGAGAAGAGTCCATATAAAGAATTTGATCTTTGGGATTGCTTCAGCTCTTTTTAGAAGCTTACTCTGAGCCCAGACTGCGGTGGGATATTCCTTGCTGCTCAGGTAGCTATAACCTGCTTTGATGGAGTAATTTGTTCCTGAAGGGTCCCAACGAAACTCGTCCTTTGCGCCTTTGATGGTGGGTGCTATACTGTGAAGGCTGCTGCATAGAGAGCCAAAACTATCGTTGAGATGATGAGGTATGGGTGGGAATTCCCATTGAACCCAGGCGTTAGTTGACTCGTTCCATTGGGAGATTTGACTCAATTTGGAAATACCTTTGTTGTGAAGGTAGCGCAAAATAGGGTCAATATCTGGGAGATTTTTTATGGGAGGATTCCCCATGATTTTGTCCGAGCCTATATTCACTGTTTCGCCTCCTTTTGGCACTTTAGAGACATTTTGCGCCATGAAGACTATAGCTTTTTTGCAGAATTTCCATATCTTTGTACATTGTCTATTAGGGATTTCAGCATTGAGGATTTGCGATCTTGGCTGGCTGAGGTATTTTGATTCTAGGACATTTTCCACCATGCTGGTTGACTGTCCATAAGTCTCCAGATCAGCTTCCCACCGAATGCTAGATTCATAATAGATGGGAACCTAATGCCCAGACCACCATTCTCAGGACTTTGTATCACCTGTTTCCAGTTTACTAAATTGAACTTTTTCTTTTCATTCTTGCCTCCTTGCCAAAGAAAGTATCGGAGGATGCTATCCATTTTTTGATGGAAAGAAGCTAGCGCATGGGCAAGAGAGAACTGGTATAAAGGGAGGGAGGAGAGCCCTGATTTTAGGAGAACCTGTCACCCAGCTGGATTAAGCCACAAAGTTCCCCATCTCTGAAGTTTCCTTTTCATTTTATCCAGCGTTAAGTCCCAGACTCCATTCTTTGCTTTCCCTAAGGTAACCGGCATTCCCAGATAACTGAAGCTGTCCCAATCTAACTTGCAGGGGACACCAAAGGTATTTGCAATATTATGTATCATTTGGGTAGAAACATTCCAGCCATAAATGCAGCTCTTAAGGTAGTTTATTTTGCCTCGTGAATATCTCATGAACTTGTCAAGCAGGGACTTAAATCTTCTTGCAATAATGGTGGTCGCCGCCCCTAGCAATAGGGTATCGTCTGCAAATTGAGAATGGTTTATATTTTTTATGCCATCTTCAAACTTGATGCCCGTAATGAGGCCTGATTGCCTCTTTTGATCGAGGGCACTGCTAAAATATTCTGCCATAAGGATGAAGAGGTAAGGGGATAAGGGGCATCCTTGCCTTAATCCTCTTGAGGATTGGAAGGAAGGACCAGGTCTTCCATTAATGAGGGGGGCGATCCAAGGCCCGGTAATGCAGCATCTGATGACATTAATAAAGAGTGAAGAGAAACCCATCCTTTGGAGAACTGCAAATAAAAAAGAATGCCTTACCCTATCAAAGGCATTGGCTAAATCTAGTTTTAGAATGAAGCCTTTCTCATTCCTTGCCTGGCTTGAGTGTATGGCCTCTTGGATTAAAAGAATGGAGTCTGAAATTTGTCTGTTTGCTATAAAGCCTCCTTGGTTGTCTGAGATCAGCATCGGTAGAAGAGGTTTAAGCCGAGAGGCTCTGATTTTAGTGAAGATTTTGTATGATGAGTTGCATAAGGATATGGGCCTGAAGCGAGAAAAGTTGGATGGCCGGTTCTCCTTCGGAATAAGAGCCAGATGGGTAGCATTTGTGTATCCACCTATTTTACCTTTTTTTTTAATCCACTTGATGTATTTTATGAGATCTTTCTTTATCAGCTCCCAGTAATCCCTATAAAAGCTGATTAGGAACCCATCCGGACCAGGGGACTTGTTGGGATGAAGGGTCCAGATTGCTTCAATGATTTCTTCCTCTTTTATTTCAGCTGTCAACTTTTTGTTTAGATCATCTGTGATTTTAGGATGCAAATGCTGCAGAAGGTCATCATATTTTTCTTCCTCTGGCACCTCAGTTAACAGGTCCTTGAAATGCTCTGTAGCAGCTTCTTTAATATCTACCTGTTCCACATGATGTGTCCCTGCGCTGTCCGAGATAGCAGTGATGGTGTTTCTAACTTGTCTAGCGGTGGCTTGCTTATGGAAGAAAGAAGTGTTCTTGTCCCCGCTTTCCAACCATACTTTTCTTGATTTGGTGCGCCATTTTTCCTCCTCCTGCCTTTTAACTTTGCTCAGTTTATTGTACAGTTCTTCTTCTTGAAGTTTTTTACTGTGGCAGTAATGATTTTGCTCGATTGTGCACTGGAGTTCAGCGATTTGTTTTTTTAGCTCACGCTTTTCCTGTTCTGGCTCTTTGTAATAAGATTTGGCCCATTGCCTTAGCGCTCTTTGCACATTCTTCAGTTTGCTCTCCCAAATGTAGCTTGGGGAGCCCTCAATATGCTGCCTCCAGGTAAAATGAATGATATTTCGAATAGCTTGCGGTTCGCTCCAAATCTGGTTAAACTTAAAGGGCAACGGACCAAGGGCGCAGTGGGTGTTCAGATCGAGGGTAATTGGATAGTGGTCTGAGGCAACGAAAGGAAAAATGGCAGAATTGACAGATGAGAAAGTTGACAAAAGAGAAATGTTCACCAAGAATCTATCCAACCTCTCCATGATATTGTGACTGCCCAGTCTTCGATTGTTCCATGTGAACTTGCGGTTTTTTGGAGCTATGTCTATCAGGTCACCAATGTGCATTATATTTTCCATTTGGTTCCCGAATGGGTCTGGAAGAAATTTCCCCCCTCGCTTTTCATTTGCATGAAGAATTAAATTGAAGTCACTGCCTACGATGGTGTTATTGCTGTCTCCTTCCAAGATGTGATTGCTAAGAGATTCCCAGCAATTTCCTTTATCCCTGTAATGATTGGGGACATAAACGTTGAAGATGACAATCTGCTGATGGCTATTATTGTTTTTCAGGACTGATTTTATCCAGTGCTGATCGACTATCTCAGATTTACATTGCCATTCATTCTGGTTCCAAATTGTAGTGATTCCTCCCGAAGCTCCTCTCGCTTCGCATATGCTTCCTATGTAATTTTTGTACTTTCCAATGATTTTGCTGATTTTTGTTTCTCTTTGTTTCGTTTCCTGAAGTAATATTATGGATGGTTTCTCCTGCACTATAAGGTCTGTTAGAGCATTGATTTTAGCGGGGTGCCCAAGTCCCCTGCTGTTCCATGAGAGTATTTTGATCATTTCAAACCTACATTTCGAGAAGGTGCTCTGCCTCCCTTGTCTTTGCTAGCTACTTCTTGATCTTTTGTGGCCTGAATGAAGGATTCTATTGGATGCTGCAGACCAAGAGCGATGTCCTTCTGAGCGTTTTCATCCCTGTGTTGCTTTGTAGACTTTCTTCCCGGCTTCTTTTGTCCATCGAAGGAGGAACCCTGGTCCTTGGAATTGCTACGGGTAACTCTAGGAGGGAGAGGATCAGATAAGAGAGAGAGGTGGGCGCTCAAATGAGGGGAGGAGGACTGTTCTGGAGGGGAGGAGGGTTGGGCAGAGGGATTCGAGGGGAAAGGGATCGAGGGGGAAGGGTCATCTTCAGGAAGGGAAAGAATATGGAAAGGGTTGGAGGATGATGGGGGATGGAGGGGATTTTCAGGGTCGGGAGAGTGAGATAGATGAGGAGGGGGAGGCGGAGGAGAGGGGATATGGGCAGAGGTTTTAAGAGAAGAGGGTTCAGGATCAATGGGCAAAGAGAGGCTAGGGGCAGATTTTTTTTTTTTTACCACTTCCCATTGCTGATCTTGAGTATTGTTATCCACATTAATAATCTTAGTGCAGCGATTGGCAAAATGACCGTACTCATGACATACCTTACATTTGAAGGGGATCTGTTCATGGTTGAGCAGTTGGATGTGTGACCATTCATCGACTTTGATCTTGATAGCTTCTGGAAGTCCTTTGCCCAGATCGACCTCGACGGAGATGCGAGCGCAGGCTTGCATGTTGTCTCTTGGTTCGCTTCTGTCAATATATTTGCCGACTGCGTTTCCAATGGCTCTTACAGAGTCATCTCCCCAGCAGTGTAATGGGAGATGAGGGAGACGAACCCAAACAGGAACTGCATTAGGAATGTCAAGCTCTGGATCGAAGTCTGGTGTCCACTTGTTTAGGTACAAACCTCTGGAATCCATAAAATAAGGTCCGTTGCGAAAGATCAGATCCTTGTCATTCTTTGTCTCGAAATGAAAGGTGAAGTAGCCTTTCCCACAGAATCTGATGGCGATTTTTCCTTGAGTTTTGTTCGACCAGTTTCGTTCCACCCACCTCTTGGCAGTTTTAGGTGAGGGCCAAAGGCCAGTGAATTGTCCGATCAAACCTTTTTCAGCCAGAGCTAAAGCAGCTAGTCTGGGCACAGTAGGAGGAAGGGAAACCTCCTGAAGTCCTTCTAATTTTTTGACAAATTTGGAGAGAGTTGGGCGGTCTCGTTGAGGCGGCAGAGAGCTGACAAGGGCAGAGAATGCCTGTTGCTAGGAAGACTCCTCCGACGGAGTCTCCGGAGAAGCCATCATGAGGGCGCTGACCAGAAGGCCGAAGACGGCAGGCCGTGCACGTTAGGTATCCATCCGTCTCTCAGAGCGCGATTTAACGGAGGACTCTCTGTTAACACAGTATTGCTTATTGGTTATTAGCCTACCATTGCTCTTATAGCCCGTTCGATCGTCCCATGAACTACATTTGGAAGCTTCCACTTGAGTGCGATCATCCTGGATCATTTTTATCTTGAGCAGTGATATGCTATCTCATGAGCCTTGTGACTAGGATTGCCTTCTATAACATTGCTCATGCGAAGATCCTTGTTGTCATGATTTTTCGTCTACCTACCCGTGATTTTTTTTATTTTCCTTTGGGTTGTGCATCCTTTGATGTGCTGTGTTTTTCGATTTTTGGTTTTTTTCCTTATTCAACCTGCTTTGTCCCTTGATTTTACAAAACTTTAATCTTATCATTTTCGATTGAGATTATGGAACTAAATGATAGTATCCTTCTTTGTTCTCATGGACTCTTCCTTCCTTCTCTTCCACTGCTTGATTTGCATGGTGATCCGCCTGCTAGTTATGTATTCTCAATATATGTTTGAAGGTTACATTGCTAGAACCTTCTAAATTCCTTCTGATTCTTTTGATGATTCTACTCATACACTCATTGCTTAGACTTTTGTTTCAAACCATTGCCTCGATTATGATGGCTGAATCTCCTAAAATTATTGGATTTCGGATTCCTCTTTTTTTAATCATTCTTATCCCCATTAGCAAGCTATAAGCTTCAGCCTTGTTATTTGAAATTTGTCCCAATCCCCTTTCATAGGTGACAACTTTTCTCCATTTGGATTGAGAATTATACCCCCTACTCCTGCCTTTCCCGGATTATTCTTAGAGGCTCCATCAAAATGCAAATAATGTTTGTTCTGAAGTTCTTTCCAGCTTTCTATTTCATCTTCAGTCATTCTTAATTTCCAATTTTTCCCTGAGTTTTCTTTTCTTTGTCCTTTTTGGCCATTGTTGTTTATTATGGGTTTGTTAAGCCAGTCTCTTTCTTCTTGTTGGAGAATAATGTAGTCCGTCGGTGCAGTTCCTTTTTCATCGAGGATTTCAGAAGTTAGTCCCCAAGTTTTTGATAATGTTTTCCCAATTCTTAGATTTTGATTTTTGAAGATGCACTTATTTTGAGTCACCCAAATTTGCCAACATAGAACTATTGGGATATATTTCCATATTCCTAGAATTGTGACTTTATTCTTTGTTGCATATGGGTAGGATTTCTCTAGTGTTTTGAGAAATTCTGGCAATGGTTTTTCAAAGTCTATATTCATTTCCAGTGGGCTTTTAAGCTGCTCCCAACACTCTCTTGAGAATTACACTCTTGAAATAAGTGTTGAATGTTTTCTTCAACCTGCTGACATAATGGGCATCGTGAAGTCCCTTGGAAGCCTCTTTTTTTTAAATTTTCACTGGTCAGGATCTTTCCTTTTAATAGGGTCCAAAAGAAAAATTTTATCTTAGGCAAACTTTCAGATTTCCTTGCTATTTTCCAATCATCTCAATCTTATTGATTGGTTTGATCTTGGAGGATCTTATATCCAGTTTTGACTATGTATTGCCCATTACTTGGATCCCATAGGTAATTATCTTCCTCATCATAGTGAATTGGTGCTGCCCCCTTTAAGTGCTGCCTGATTTTGTTCCATTGTCCTTCCAGGTTTACTGGGATTGTTGGGATTTTCCATTCCTGCCATTCCTTTTGATTCCAGAAGGAGATTGAATGTAAAGTGTTAAAGCCTTTTCCTTTCATCCTTTCTTGAATGCCTTCAATTTCCGGATGATCCTGTATTGGGTCTTTTCCCATGATTTTGTCCTCCCAAATTGATATTGTTTTTCCATTATCTGGGATTTTGGAGATGTGGTTGCTCATTAGAGAGATTACTTATTTAACTAGCTTCCATACTTGGGTGCTTTGTCCTATTGGAATGTTTCCATTTAGCAGTTTTTCCTTGGAACCATCCATGTATTTATTGATGAGGGTTTTTTCCACCAGCTCTCTTTACCTGTTACGAGTCTCCAAACTATTTTCATTCCCAGAGTTGTATTCATGAGCCCAGGTAATCAAATGGACAGACCTCCTTGTTCATATGGTAGCACTACTTTTTCCTACCTGACCAAGCTGAACTTTTTGTTTTCCTGCTTCCCACCCTGCCATAAGAAACTTCTTAGGATTAGTTCCATCTGTTTGTGAGCACTTGCTGGTGCCATGGTTATTGCATATTGGTATATTGGTAATGCAACAAGGAGAGCTTTGATTAATATCACCCTTCCAACCATATTTATCCACATCATTCCCCAATTCTTTATCTTGTCTTGCATTTTTTCAATTTGTTTTGTCCATATTTCTGCCTTCATGCTCTCTTTTGATATTGGCAATCCTAGGTAAAAGAAGTGATTCCAATTTTCCTGTGCTGGGATTTCCATGATTTGTGAAATCCTTTGCATGGTTCTAGACAGAATCTTCCACCCATAGATCCTGCATTTTGTATTATTTAATAGCCCACCTAATACCTGTAGAAATGCATTAAGAATTTTTTTGAATCTTCTTGCTATTATTGTTGATGCTCCTCCCAGCAATAATGTGTCATCCGCAAATAAGGAATTGTTTATGGTTTTTATTCCTTTTGCTATTCTCAGCCCTGTGATAGTTCTTTCTTTTCTCTGAGTTTCCAATGTCTGCTTAAGGTCTCTACCATTATTATGTGGAGAAATGGGGAGAGAGGGCAGCCTTTCCTGAGGCCTCTTATGCTTTGGAAAAACTCACTGGGTCTTCCATTTATGAGGGGAGAGATCCAGGGGGTAGAGATGCATTCATGTATGACTTCTATTATTTCTTTTGAGAAGCCCGGTTTCTGGAGTACATCCATTAGGTATGGGTGGTTGACTCTATCAAAAGCATTTGCCATATCTAACTTGATTATCATACCTTTTTCTTGCTTTAGAATACTGGAGTGGACAACTTCCTGAACTATTATAACATTGTCAATGATTCATCTGTTTGGGACAAACCCTCCTTGATTTTCTGATATAATTAGGTGCAACACTTTCCTGATTCTATTTGTCACTATTTTTGTTATAATATTATAAGAGGAATTGAATAGAGAGATGGACCGGACTTGTTGAAGGTGGAGGGGCTTGACTCCTTTGGGACCAGAGCTAGATAGGAAGATTTTGTGTGACTTCCCATTTTTTTTAAACATTCTTCACCTTCTTAAAAAGTACTTTCTGATTGTATGCCAATGGTTTCTATAGAAAGCTATTGTAAATCTGTCTGGATCGAGTGTTTTATCCCGATGCAGACTCCATATGGCCTCCACTATCTCTTCTTCTGTGAGATCCTTACACATATCTTTGTTTTGTTATTTTTTTTTTTTCCTTTTTGTGTGCTGCAAAATTTCTTTATATTCAGCCATTTCTTCTGTGGCTGAAAGT
This sequence comes from Pinus taeda, assembly GCA_000404065.3. Classification (NCBI taxonomy): domain Eukaryota; kingdom Viridiplantae; phylum Streptophyta; class Pinopsida; order Pinales; family Pinaceae; genus Pinus; species Pinus taeda. The sequence continues at coordinate 40,742 of APFE030877448.1, read as the reverse complement.
AAGTTTTTGAAGTGCTTGTAAGCTACTTTTTTTATTTCTTCTGCTCCTTTGACTTCTTGGTTTTCTACTTGAATTTTTTCTATCTAGTTTCTTGCTCTTCTGATTTTCATATTGTTGTGAAAAATTGAGGTGTTCTTGTCCCCTTCCTTGAGCCATAGGCTTTTGGATTTAAATCTGGCCTCTTCCTCTTCTTTCATGTTTTCCCCGTATATTTCCCAAAAGATTTCTTTATCTTTTAAGTAATCTTGCTTGCTTTCTTCTTTACCTTATTTTTCAGCCTGCATGCTGTCCATTTTCTGTTGTAGCACTTTTTTCTTTTCTCTTTTTTTTTTAATTTCATTTAATATTTCCGATTCCTTTAGCTTAGATCTTACATTTTTGAATTTTGTCTCCCAAATGTATTGTGATGAGCCTAATATTCTTGGTTCCCATGTTGTTTTAACTAATTCACTGATTTCCATGCTGCTGTCCCAGGTTGAGTTGTACCTGCAAGGGAGTGGGCCTTGATTTTCCATTTTGCCCAATGCTATTACAACTGGTTTATGATTATAAGTTGTGGTGTGAATGATTTTTGATTTGATAGAGTTGTACCCTGCTGCTATGTTTTCTTGAATCAAAATTCTATCTAACCTTTCTTTTATATTACTTTTACCCACTCTCTTGTTGTTCCAGGTATATTTTCCATTATTTGGAGGGATGTCTAGAAGGTTATGTTGCTCCATTATTTCTTCTAAAGAATTCTTGGATGTATCGACTTGATAGTTTCCTCCAAACTTTTCCTCTGTACTTATAACCAGATTTAAATCCCCTCCTAGAAGAATAATCCCGACTTGTGTTTCTTGTAATGCGTCCTTCAGTGTTGCCCAGCACTGTTCTTTCTCCTTATAGTGATTGGGGGCATATATATTTATGACCCTGTATCTCTCTTTTGTGCTTATCTGCCTTAAATCCATTAATATCCAGTGTTGATCTGTTTGTATTTGGATTAATTCCCATATTACTTTTTTCCAAATTGTGCAGATACTTCCTGATGCTCCTGTTGCCTGGATTGCTTCCCCTTCGTAGTGTCTGAACTTTTTTTTAATATTTTTAGATTCTTGGTTGCTTGCTTTTGTCTCCTGAATCATAAGGATATCTAGGTCTTCTTTTGTCAGTATGTCTCTTGTTGCATTTTCTTTAAAAGGTGTCCCCATTCCTCTGCAATTCCAGGAAACTATTATCATTATTTACTTGTTGGGTGGTGCATGGTTCTTTTCCCTTTTTACTGGCTTTTCTCCATGTTTCTTGTGCTTTTCCCTAGGTAAGTATCCATAGGTTGTTGCGTTCCTAAAGCCATTTCTTTTGCTGATGATTCATCCCTTAGCTCTTTATTTGTATTTCTTCCAACTTTTTTTTGGTTTTCTGCATTTGGAAATGTTTCCTTTGATTGCTTTCTAGTTAATATTCTGTCTACTGAGGGAGGAGGGGAGAGGTGAGTTAAACCTCTGGGGGAATGAGGAGACCGAGGGGGGTTGGGAGAGTGAGGGGTTCTAGATCTAGATCTAGATTTCGGTCCGAGGGATGGGGGGGCTGAAGGGTGCAAGGGATCAAAAGGGTTATGGCTTGTGAAGTCTACTTTTGGCAAGAGAGGGAGGGCTTCAGTGGATGTTGTGGGCTGCAAAGAGGGCTAGATTGATTGTTTATTAGTTGTCTTCTTTCGTTTGACCTGTTCCCATTTATTTTCCAGATCCTCAATCTTTTCGCTTTCATTTTCTTTATTTTTTGTACATCTATTTGCAAAATGACCATATTCATGACATACCTTGCATTGAAAGGGAATGTGTTCATAGTCCAACTGTTGTATGTGCATCCATTAATCCAATTTGATTTTGATAGCTTCTGGAAGTCCTTTCCCTAGATCCACTTCTACACAGATTCGGGCACATGCATGCATGTTTTCTTTTGGCTCACATCTGTCTATGTATTTCCTGACTGCATTTCCTATGGCTTTAACTAAATCGTCTCCCTATCAGTGGAGGGGAAGATGCGGCAATCTAACCCATACATGTACAGCATTTGGAATATCCATTTATGGATCAAAGTCTGGTGTCCACCTATTCAAATACAGTCCCCTTGTATCCATAAAATAAGGACCATTCCTGAATATCAGATCTCGATCCTCTTTGGTTTCAAAATGAAAGGTGTAGTACCCTCTACCACAGAACCTGATTGAGATTTTCCCATTTATTGATGCAAACCAGTTTCTTTCTACCCATTTGGACAGCCTTGGACGATGGCCACAACCCAGTAAACTGCCTTACTAATCCTCGTTTTGCCAGGGAGAGTGCTGCTTTTCTTGGGAGTGCAGGAGGAAGAGATATTTCTGGTATTTCTTCCATTCTTTTAACAAACATTAAAACTAATGGTCGGCTCTTTGTCGAACCCATTACAGAAATAAGGGAGGCAAAGGCTTTTGTTGTTGTTTCAGTTTCTTGTTGATGATCTGAATGATGATCTTCATCCTCTAATGGGTCCATAATGCTCAGACCTCAGCAACAGAAGGCCGCTGAGGGTAGCTACAATCTGGGAGCAGAAAATGCTGGCTAGTACTACGATCTCCTTCCGTAGCCTGAGGATCGAGCCTCAGCAGTGGGAGGCCGCTTAGGTGCAGCAGGGGCTGCTTTGCGCTGGGTGCAGCAGCAGCTAGGCCTGTGCGCAGTCATCCACAACGGCTCTCTCCATCGTGATTTTAAACGGATTTATATTAGTAAATCAAAATTCCTCTTGAACTAACCATTATTCCTTCACATTGATACAATTGGTACTTATAGATCTTCATAGCTTCTAATGTGTCCATTTTGTTATTCAAGAGTAAGAGGATGACAAGGTATTTTATTCTAGTTGGATCCCTTAAAGTTGTTTCTTGATTTATGCTACCATGTTCTCTACAATTCCAAGAGATGATATTCATTATTTAAAGGATGGTTTTTTACTACTACCTCTCGACGACATACTGCATCTAGGAGTTTTAGTAGATATTTTTTTTATTATTAGAGATTTATATATGGTTGCTTAAATCCTCATCATCTTATCCCTATTAATTACTTCTTCATTTTTCTCCTTCATTGTTTCCCTTCCTATTCTCTTCAGGACCTTTATTTATGGGTCCTCTTCTTCCTTTTCCTCTTCCTTAATCACTGATTGAGATTTATTCTTTCTGTTATTTTTTTGTGATGCATTTTCTACTTCATAAGATTTTTTAATATGGAGACATTTTAATAAAAGCCACATATTTCATCATATAAATCTCATTTTAAATAACTTGATTTTCCATATGGAGATACATTAAATCAAACTTTTGAGGCATGGATAGTTTATGTAAGAAGATAGAGGAAAGAAAGAGATGAAGCTTTGTTAAGCAAAGTGGGGTACTCTTCCATAAGAGGATATTTGAGTAGTTAGGGGGGGATTTGAACAAACAAGAAGAGTCAAATCCTTGTACAATAGAAAATTAAAATACAATGGAGGAACGCAATAGGTAAGAAGGGGAAATAAGAAGTTAGCTATATGTACCAAATAATGGATATTACTCCCCTTTGCTTTTATAAAAGTAAGAAGAATTCGATTATTTTCCCCCCTAAATTAATACATGAAATTCCAAATTCAACCATATAGGTTTTCTCTCCAACTTGTATGGCCTTTTGTAGCTTTTTATGGATCAATGCCTCTATTTTTTGGATTTTTGTGGTGATGTCTTCATTCTCCATTCTAGATTGGATTTGTCCTCACTTTGTTCCAATTAATTCTTGTTCACTTCATGGGGAGGAGTAGGATGTTTTTACCCAATTCTCCAACTAGTCCAAGTTTATTTCCCTTTGGATAGTTTAATTTCAATCAAGTCCCACTCAGATATCATATCCTCATTCCTTTCTATGTAATGATCTCCAATGATGTTGCCCCACTTTTCTCATTATTATAGAGGACAACGTTGATATCGCCTGCAATGGAGTTCTTTCTTACATGTTCTTATTCCTTCAATGATATCAAGGATTTCCAATGATTCTCTTTTGACATATAGTGTACAGGCATGTACAGATTAAAACACTAATATTCTTAATAGATTGATAGATTGCGAGACTTGTAAGGATCCAAGTATGTGTTTGGAATGTGAATTCCATGTGCAAAACATTATTATTCCTAAAGAGCATAGCCCCCCCCAAGGATCCTCTTAGAATGACCATTATTCATTCACAATGACACAATGGCTACTTTTAGACTTTCATAGCTTTTAATGTTTCCATTTTGGTCTTATGGAGTAGGAGGATGGTAGGCTATTTTATTCTAGTTAGATCCCTTGGACATGTTCTTAGTTTATGCCACTATTGTTCCAAGAGATGATATTCATTATTTAAAAAATGTTTTTTGGCTACCACACCTCCATGTCAAACTGGTTGTAAGAGTTTTAGTGGATCTTGTTTTGACTATTGGGGACTTATATACAGTTGTTTCATTCCCCATCATCTTGCCCTTGTTGACGACTTCTTCCCTTTTCTCCTTAATTATTTTACTTCCTATGCTCTTATGCAATTTTTCTTTCGAGGTCCTCTTATTCCTTTTCCTCTTCCTTAGTCATTAATTGGGCTTTCTTCCATGTATTATTATCCAGTGGGACTATTTGTTACTTTGAGATATTATCGATCTCTTCTAATTTATTTGATACCTTGTCTTCATCATCAAAGAGAGGAACCTCTATTATTTGCACTAGGGGTGGGTCCATCGTTGATATGGGAGTTGCACTTGTTGCTGAAAAAGGGATGTCTAAAATTTATGAAGAAAGAATTCACTCACATGAGATATGGATTCAAATAAATTTGAATGGAAAATATGACTCCCAACCCTTTCCTAATTCAATGATTTTGAGTGATCTAAATGAGGTTTGAGAGGATTTATTTTGATTAGAGAGTGAGACCAAGGATTTTTAGGCCCAAACATAGTTGAAGGGATTGGCATTGAAGCTTGAGATTTAGCCTGTGGGTTAAAATTTGACCTCATGCTTCCTCTTGGTAGTTTATTGATGTTCCCATTTGTTATGCATTGGTTGAGTGATCTAGGTGTTCATCTTATAGTCCATAGTAAAGTGTCCATATTCATGGTAGGATTTGGATTTCATGTTGAAGAATGTGTAACTAGGTTCAATCTTTATAGGTATGAAATGTATTCTTGTAAATAATAAAATGAAAAGAAATTATTATTGAAGCATGGGTTTCGTGCTCAAGTTCTTTTATTTATAGGTCAAGCACCCATTGAGTGCTTCTAGGGTTTGTCCTAGGTTAAAGAGTCATTGTCATATATTGAAAACCATATGGGCACATTGTATCTTGTAAAGAGAAAATTATTTTGTCTTTAAAATGTCAAAATACCTCTAAGATCAAGTCGGCCTAATCAGTTGTCAAGTCAACCTACATGAAGAGCCACATCTAACCCTTCAAAGAGCCTATATATAGAGAGGAACGTGTCCTCCATTATACACATTCACTCATCTCATTCTATATGAATAATAGGAAGAGAAGAAGTGGAAGAGGAGGATACAAAAAGAGGAATTCAAAGAAGTCAAAGTGCTTGGGCTAGATCTCTCTCTCTTTAGAAGGTTGAAATTAAGGTTTTTGCGTTGGGACCATCTCTGGTTCGATATTAAAAGAGGAAGAGAAGGAAAGGTAAGTGAAGTTCTCTTAGGGTGTCTTATTATCCCTAAGACTCAAGGAAATTCAAGCAAAGGGAAGAGAACGTTATTCAAGGGAGATCGAAGTCTCCAAAAGAAGTAGCAACAGTTGCAGCAATTGCTGTGAGCCAGAATTTCAGATCTACTATGGAAGGTCGAAGGCACTACAACAGGAGGGCGAGTTGATCTTGATATTAGATGGTATTTTTCTGAGTCACTAGGTCATGGTATTCGTCAATTGAAGAATCTATAACAAGAGAAGAGATTTACGGGTTTTCCCCTCAAGAGGAGGGGTTTATGACCTAGCTTGTAGCCTATATATTGTGTCATTGTTCTTATTGTTTTCGTAGTTGTTTGATGTATCATGTATTGTAATAATCAGGAACAAAGATAATAAGTAAAAAGGTAATACAAACAGTTATCAAGTTAAGAGAATTAACCTACTTATTGCCCTATTGAATTCTCAACATGATTTCAGAGCTAAGATTATCTAAGGGCATCATGAAGATCTCCTCTACAGTGAAGAAGTTCATCAAGGAGATTGCAAGCCATCTCAAGAAATTTATTAAGGAAACATGGAATTTCTTATTCTCTACAAAGAAGGTATCAATCAAAGAAAGGGATGAAGGTCTCTTCTCGACTTTCTCTGGCATATTTCAAGATGAAGACATTTGGGTAATTGACAGTGGTGCATCAAGGCACATTACTGGCCATTCCAATAGCTTGAAGACCTTATTAAAAGGAAATTCCACTTATTCATTGGAACTTGGAGACAACAAGAGTTATCCCATAAAAGGTATTGGATCAACCTCCATAAATTCGAAGACAGAAGCAACATCCACCTCAACAACATTCTCTTTATTCTAGGTTTTCACAAGAATTTACTTTCTATTTCAAGTCTAGAAGATAAGGGCGATAGAACAGCCTTCATTGATGGAAAGTCCATTGTGTGGGAAAAAGACTCAAGTATAGATCAAGCTAAAGTTACAATCATTTGAGAAGGAAGGATCTATAGATTAGTGTCTCATGTGGCTCAATCCCTAGTTCACATTGAAATTAGCCCATGTGAACTTTGGCATCGAAGATTTGGTTATCTACATTTCAAAATCCTTCCAACCCTAAGTTCCATAGTAGATGGAATTCCTAATATGAAAGAGGATCATGAAGGCCTATGTAAGGGATGTGCATTAGGTAAGAATACCAAGAGACCATTTGGAAGCAGTGCTTCATGGTCAAAATAAATATTGGATCTTATTCACTCTAATTTATGTGGTCCTATGACTCCTAAATCACTTGGAGGTCATCTATACTATGTCACATTTATAGATGATAATTCAAGAAAGACTTGGGTTTACTTAATGAAAACCAAGGACGAAGTATTCACAAAATTTCAAGAATTCAAAGTTGAAGTGGAGAACCTTACAGAAAGAAGAATCAAAATACTAAGATCTGATAATGGAGGAGAATATACATCCCAAGAGATTATAGTGTTATGTAAGGATTTTGGGATTAAGAGGGAGCTGATAGTCCCATATAATCCTAAACAAAATGGAGTTGTCAAAAGAAAGAATAGATCCATTGAAGAAAGTGTAAAAGCAATGTTACACGATCAAGATCTACCTAAGTTTCTGTGGGGAGAAGCCATGAAGACAGATGTCTACATTCAGAATCGAAGTCCCCACGGATCTCTAGACAACAAAACTTTGGAAGAATTGTTCACTTAAAAGAAGCCATCTGTATATCATCTCTGGATCTTTGGGTGTCCTGTATATATCCATATACTAAAGGACAAAAGAAAGAAGTTGGATCTTTCTGGCATGAAGGGAACATTTGTTGGGTATAACAAATCATCAAAAGCTTATAGGATCTACATGAGAGATCGACATCACATAGAAGCCAGTCGTGATGTCATATTTGATGAGAGCATAACATTCAAGAGATCAAAGGAAATTTCCATAAATTTTGATGATGAAGAACTTTTGATATTCGAAGAGGAAGTTGACCAAGGAAAAGAAGAATCACACCATGAAGAAGAAGGTCAACGTGAACATGTTCAACCTATGGTCATCCCTGAATTAAGGAAAAGACCAAATTGGTTGAAACATACACTACTTGATGCAGAAGTTCATGGAGCAACATGGTCATTTAGAGAAAGCAAGAAACTGAAGAGATATTATGGATATGTTGCATACATGACAAAACTGATAGAAGCAGAACCATCCTCCTTTGAAGAGGCTGTAAATAATCAATAATGAAAGGATACAATGAATAAAGAGTATCAATCTATAATGAAGAATGGAGTCTAGGAGATCATGCCAAAGCCCGAAGACAAATTTGTGGTTACTTCCAAATGGATCTATAAGATCAAACATGCAGCTGATGGAAGTATAGATAAGTATAAAGAAAGATTTGTGGCTAGAGGATTCTCTCAACTTGAAGGCATAGAATATGAAGAGACATTTTCTCCAATAGAAAGATATACAAGATTCGATCATTAGTCTCTCTGGCTGCATCGATGGGATGGAACATCCACCAAATGGATGTCAAGACTGTGTTTCTAAATGGCAAAATAGATGAAGAAGTCTACATAGAGAAACCCTTGGGATTCGAAGTCAAATATAGAAAGGCATATGTTTGCAGACTCAAGAAATCACTATATGGCCTCAAACAAGAACCAAGGGCATGGTATGCTAGAATGGATGCATACCTTCAAATGATAGGCTTAACCTATTGTTTACGGTGTTGGACCCGCCAACATGTCAGGGGATCTCCCCAGTAAGAAGTCCCAATTAAACCTCAGACCTTTGGTGTAGGAGTACCAGCCGTGGGTCATACGGTAATGCCTTGACCGCGATTTTGCACAGAGGCAAGTAATATAACTCTATTGGTAGCAAGGGTGTGATAGCTGCAGTGAGCCAAGGAAGGTGCCTTAGAGGTTCTAACACATGGGGGTTGAGATGAGTGTGCCCCTTGGAAACCTGTGATAGCACATAGTTAAGAAGGGAACACACAAGTGAAGATGCAACACAACATGGAAGGCAAGTTAGCAAGCAATCCAAAGTCATGGTTAAACCAACAACACATTTCAAAAAGATTCATACATACATACACAATTAATTGTACATGCATGCGTAAGAAAACCAATACATATATCATTTAGAGTAAATGAGATAGCATAGAATACAATACAACATATGCATGAAACACATTGGCTCTTGTTATATTAATAAGTGTAAGTTACATTCATACAATACATCCATGTCCAACCACTAGTTCCGATAGCGGAACGTTGCAGCCACAACCGCCTACTCCTCCAAAGAGATGTACTAGCTCTGCGCAATGGAGAAGCCAAGGCCCATTACAATACTATCCAAGCTCTCTCCAAGATAGTCTTATCGGAAGCTTGGCTGACCAAAAGCGTATACAATGATTTATAGCAAAGGGTGGGGTGACCCTTGACATTCCCCTTTGTGGCAGTTCATCTACCCTCATGACTCTTCATCTACTCTATGACTATTACATCCAACTATCGACACTTGACTTACACTTGACATGACATTACATTACAATGCACATGTACACATGTGAGAGAAATGGCTGAGCAAGCCATGCTAGACATCACTATGACTTAGACAACCATGGAAGTCCCACTCCTCAACATCCTCGCGTTGATCAACAATAACGTATTGATGCCAAGATCGGTAGTCCGCGATGGTGTCCATGTGCTCCAAGGTGACATCTTTCTGGAACCTAACTCTTGCCTCCATAACATCTAGGTACATTTCTCTGGCTCCTCTGTCCAACTTGTTTGTAAGCATGTGCATCATTGTCCTCAATGCAGTCGGACCAGCAACATACTTGTGCATGATGTATGCATTGATGGGCAAGTCTGGGCTGGTGGCAATGCGCATCAACTCATTGAAGTACGAGTCAATCTCTAGTTGGACCTTTTTGCATATCTTTGCCTGGATGAGAGTTCCAATAGATGGGATTGCATGTGCATGCACCACAACATCCATACTTTTGAATACACATGCATGGGAAGCCTATATCCTAGTGATGAGCTGCAGGAGATCTTCATAATTCCAAATATGACTCTGGATATGTGCCTTCAACTCGACCACACTGGCCTTCATCATCTTAGGCAAGTGAAGCGAGGCTCCCTTGTATCTCATCGTCCATGTTTGCATGTAATCAACAACAGCATGCAAGTTCATCAAGATACGTGCTCTTCTAGCACATGACTACTGCCATCCATTAAGATGGACGACTGCCTTATGCACGGTTCCAGACTTGGAGTACAATGCTCGCATAATTGTGTTAAGGGACAATACTTCATCTAGTATCGCCTTCTTCAGTTCAGCTTGGGCGGGCATTGTCACCAACTCTCCTCCTTGCTTGGCCGTCTGAATTTCTTTAGCCATTCGCTCATATTTAGTTATCAGAAAGTTAACACTTGAGATAGTGGCTTCATCATACACTCTATTTGCATCGATCAAGGTTGTTGGATGTTTGTGCACGTCAAACACAATCACTTGTTCCTCAACTTACACAGGAGATGTACGATCATCTAGAGTCGACACTTTACGAGATTGTACAACTCTATGTTGAGACTAGTTGAATGAGATGTTGTGCATCTCTCCTTCCGGTTGATCTCCAAGGATCTCAATGCTTCCTCGGCCACTTGATACTTGCTCATCATCTAGATGCAATGAAGCAGGTAATTCGACCTCTTGGTGGTGAGGCATAAGGTCGATGTCCTGTTCCAATTCCCATTGCTCCATATTTGTATCCAACTGTTGAAGTGCTTGCTCTATCTCACGAGCAAAATCCTACTCCTGCAATGGTTCACCCTGTCTGCTTGATGCCAGCTGTTCTGATGAATCCACTACCTGTACGGGCGTTGTTTCATATGTTTGCACATGTTGCACCCCCTGTTGTACCTGTTGTTGTTGCACTTCCCTCTCCTGTTTTCACAACGCTTATTCTTTCCAGAGTTTCTCCTTCAACTCATGCAACTCCTTCTCTGCTTCCTTCATTCTTCTCTTATCCCTCTACCTTTGCATGATTCGCTTGTCGCGATGTTGCCTCTTTGCCTCTATAGCCATAGCTGCTTTCTCTACCAGTGGATCTGCTTGGAACTTGCAGCTTTGCTCTTCCTCCATGCGATCGACAATCTTCCTCTTTCCCTTGTCGCGCACTTGTATGCTTTTCTCTGCTACTACTGCTGGTGTTGGTGCTCTCCGGAACGCTCCTTCATGTTGCTTCACTAACCACTCCACAACGAAGCCGGCTTGTTCATTAGGTCTGGAGAAACTGTAGCAATATCTCCATGGGTCCTCCTCGGCCCAGTGAAATGCCCCATGGATCCAATTGCATTGTACTCTCGTGCAATGATCTTTCACAATACACTGTGGGTCATACGAATTGTAACTCCGGAGGTCGAATGGATACTTCCTCATATGTTCTTCTTCGACATCCACTTACTTGAAACTCCAGATGTTTATATAACCCAATCCGCAATGGAAGAGCGGCCCAAGGGGCCTTCTTCTTCTGGTGCAGTCTAGCTGTCAATCTTGCAGAGATGTGATATGCTACTTCCTGCATGATGAGTATGTCTAAGGTAAACTTCGGTAGAACATGCAGAGGATTCTCCGCATTGAACATTTGTATGAAGGCGTTGGACAGTGAGGCATACCAATCCGCAATGTCTATCAGTGCCTCCATTGCTTCCTTCGACATGCAGGGTGGATCATGTTCAGATATCATCTTGTAAAATGGGGTGAAAAAATTATAAAACAACCATGTGATTACTCATCTGAAGTTGCATTAAGAAAACAACTTACAATATGTGTTCACAGTAGTCTCCGCTGGTGACCATGCCCACTCCAAACCCGGGAACTCCTGTCAGGCACAGATTGCATCTAAGATGTAGGTGGACATGTAGATCTCTACTTGCATACCTTCAGGTGACTGTCGAGCCTTTGTTACCTATTCCTTCAGCTGATGAGCCAACATGTTAGACCAGTTACATGGTTTAGCCTCTTTAGCCAGTTGGTCCAGCGTGATCACCCAACTCTGTGAGAAGGTTTCTGTGCTTCCTTGGTCAAATAGTCGACATGCAAATATGACTTAAGTATTGATACACCTTCTGCAATATCTTCATCTTATAGATCTAGTTGGGTGTCATCCTGAATCTAGTCGACTCCTTTACCCAGTTCTTCAGAATACCCTCGAGTTGGCACTATTGTTGGGTAAGCTTAAAGGAGTCTCCATGATAGTCACGGGCTTCGACATCTGATTCATCTCATCATAATCATGTGCCCAAAAGGTGGCAAGCTTCGTCCCACTGACACTACTCAAAGTCATCGTCTCGGGATCAGTGTGTGAGACAATCCAGTGTATCATATCCGCACATGGGAACGCGGGGTATCTGCATGGAATCCGGTATAAGCTGGACTTGTGAATGCTCACATACACTTGACGGTCTTCGAGGTCTTCCCCAAAAGTGCCTGCAAATGATTCACTGACCTCTTTCCATTTCAACTTGATGTCCTTGCCTAGAAACAACTTGGTATCTTCATAGATCGATAAACATGTGGACACTTGCTTAACTGCTGCTCCAGTTGCACTTTCGTTAGTGTCCTTTGATCCTACTCTCTTAGAGGCCATTGATCCTATACTGATAAGAGGTGGATGAACACCTGAAAGATCTAAAGACAAAGCAACATGCACGGCAAGAAATCTATCAGTGAAAACTAAAGCAAATTCGAGGAATGACATAACACATACCTGGGGAGTGGTAGTCAAAGATTGCATAATTTCTTCTAGGAGGTTGGTTGAATGGTTGTTAGAACTGCGCAAAAGGAAGTCTAGGCTATATGGGAGGCAAGAGTGGCTGCTAGATTTGTGCAATGCATAATCCAGGCTGACTGCTGACTGTTGGGATTGTGCAATGCACTATTCCAGCTGGCAATGACTGCAGGCTCAGGGACTGCATTGCGCAATTTTCTAGGCCAATAGTCATTGTCCCTCAAAAATGAGCAAAGAAGTCCTGGAGGACAGTGCCTGGGCAACAATGTACATTTCTGGAGGGGAAGACATAGCCTTCCTTCCCCAGATTGCGCAATGTTGTTTAATGAGGTAAAGTCTTGGGCAAGGCTGCCCAGACCCGCCGATGGGCAACTAAAAGAAAATCTGAAAGTGAATGAATGGCGACACTAAGTGAAAGTAGAAGTGATTGATCGTGCATGCAAACATTGAATGAAATATTCATTAAAAAGATCAACATGTATGTGGGTGAAGCTAGTCACCAAATCAGCGACCATTTATGCAAAATAGTTTCATGCCTGCGACAACAGTGAGATAGCAACGAAAACTGAAACGGTGCTAGTAAAAGCTAGTATGTATGTAAACGAAAACAAGCGTTCAAAGAAATAAAGCAAACAACACTTACACAAGAAAAACACAAAAAGTGACAGAAATGCTGAAAAAGACAAGTTGAGACCACTTGCCCATGAATAGTTGAGCCGGATGTGTCGAAGAGTCCTGGATGTTCTATGGGATGTCAAAGCTCTAAGATCGATGTGAAAGAATGAGCTCTAATGTGTTGAATAAATAATTTTGAGCTCATGACACACATGCCACAAATCTAGGAAAAAGCGACACTTGGAGGAAAGTTTCTAAGAGGAACTTTGCTTGTAACCTATGGCTACTAAAAATAGCTCCCTGAATCAAGGCATGCTTTTTGCATGTTGCCTTTTTCTATTCCGGGAAAAAGCAAGCCATGCATGCAAGTCAAGTTTCCTTAGTCCTAGGTGGAACTGGTCAACCCAACTGCTCATGCATGAGGCTACTCAACTGCTGGAAGAAAATGTGCATTTTTGGGTGGGAACTGGGCTAGCTTCCCAGGAGATTTGCGCAATTTCTGGACAGAGTAGTTGACTGTTGCCCGGGATTTCACAATTCCTATGTTGAGTAGCCCTGCTGGGAAGGATTGTGCAATTTTTTGGGTGAAGCCTGATTGGCAAGATTATGCAATTATGGAGCCCAGCAGGCTACCAGACATAATTGCACAATTTCTGGGGGGAAGGTTGGTTGCCCTCAAGAATTGCGCAATTTCTCAGGGGAGCTACTTAGCTTGGAGCTAGACCAAGTCTAGGTGATTAGCTTGTGAGTGGAATGCATCAAGCTTTGATCGACAGGCTGTCTTTGTGGAAGAAAAGCAATGAAGTTTGTGTACATGACGAATCAAGACAAGGTGTTGTGAAAGGTTGGTAGGGAGCCTCCAAAACGGAGCTAAGGCAAAATTTTGGAGGGTAGTTGTAGCTGCTACAACACCTACTTAACCTACTTACTGCTCTATTGAATTCTCAACATTTCAAAGGGAGTTTCTCATAGCCTAATGGTTGTCCATGTTGTTGGTTATCCAAGGATAGAATGATAGCTTCTAAAAGGCCTTTTTCCCAAATCCACCTCTACATAGATTTGTGCACAAGAAAACATTGGTTTCCACCTTCTATATAAATCACATGAGAATATTCCCAATACTGACCAAGGTTTCATCACTTCAATAAAGGAGAGGAAAATGAGAGAGATGCACCCATCCTGGTACTACAGAAGGGATGGCATGCTTAGGGTTGAATTTTGGTGTCCAATGATTTAGGTACATTCCTCTTGAGCCAAAAAACAAGGGCCAATTTTGAAGTGTCCCTTTCCTCCTTGGTTTCAAATAGGAATGTGTAATACGCCCTTCCACGAAAGAAGTAATTTATCATTTCCACTTTAATTAGAACCTTCCAATTTTTCTGCAAATATCCATGGATTGAGGGGAAGACCAGATGTTGGTGAATTTTCTAATAAGAATTTTTTATGCGAAAGTTGGTGTTATATGCCATGAAGCTAAGAGTGGTAGTTATACCTTTGGGTTGTTCTCTATCCTCTAAAAAAGCGAGATGGTTGAGCTATTGAAGGTTTTTCAAATGAAGCTACCATTGCTTGAAAGGCCAATACCTCATAGTTTGGACGGGGTGAGATCCCCCTCTAGAGACAGAGTCCATGTTCAATATTAGACCCAAATCCAACAAATGTGTTATCACTCAGAAGTTTTCCTTGGCTGTGGAAGGAAAATCACCAAGGAAACCTTCAAACTTCTTTGGGATTGAAAGTTGGCCCTTCAATCTAGAGATTGATTTCTCCTTAACTCTGCTACTCAAGGTCACAACAACAGGTCTTTAATATGCTCATTGGCCAGATTTAGTTTGTAACAAATGAATTTGGTTTGGAAAGAAAATAAAGGAACCATTGGGCATGGAATCTCTCACATAAATAAATACTTGCTAATAATAGATTACATGAACAACTATAAACAAAGGCAAGACAACTTATGATTTATTTGATAGGTTATGATCAAGATATCATAGAAGACTGTAGAAAATAAGCATCGAAAACTAAGCACTATGATTTCTGCGAATGATATTTAGTCTTAAAAACTCATAAGTATTTTGAATAACATGAACTTGAGCATTCAATACGAATTCCAATTCATAGCTTTATTCAAATATTGAATACTAATGTTCAAAGGTGTGGCTAATAAGAAGGTAAACATGGTAGAAAATAGATAGGAAATCATTCACACATGAATCTCTAAAGCTACAAATATAAGATTGTTTATAGAAAAATATATTAATTTCAAAGACTATAGAAAGTTTTTTGAAAAAATTTGAACACTTGGTTCTCTTTCACGATTGACTTTATAGAAATTTTACAAATTGTAACCATGTTTTTAGAAAACTTTAATTACAAAGTCTCCAATATCTACGTAAATGTCTATCTAAAATCAAATACATTGCATAAAGATTTCCTGGATGTACTATTTTTTTAGTCATAAAACAAAAATATAAGATGTTGAATCTGGAAGCTGAATTGTAGCTGAAAATCTCACTGAGACTGAGGACAAAATCACTTGCTCATATCTTGCAATGAAATTTGGAAATGCTCTTTTTTATCCCACAAAATATGTTTTGCCTTCGTCAAAACAACAAAATCCCCTCATATCTTGGCCTGGGACATCAAATTGCCACTTTGGAGCGTGAAACCATCTTTCATAAGTTTTATCTGCTCCAAACTCCTTATCGTTGCCTCAAAAACATAGTTTTTCCAAATCGCTGACAAATTAATTGGCACATATCTTATCTAGATAAAAACTGTGAACCGTTGTCAAATTAACTATCACTGCCTACTCAAAATTAGTGCTGATAATTCAATTGTCAACGCTCAGTAAAAACTTTTCCAAAAAGAATGTTGATGGACAAATCATCAGCACTACAATAAAACCCTACTTGAGTCTGTTTGTGGCCTCTAGAAAAAGGTCTACATTACTTGGTTTCCCTTAATCTTCTTGGCCTTGGGACTAGTTTCTCTCCTTTTTTGACCTTTGTACTTCTTGGAGCTAGAAGCCACCTCCTTGTTTATCATTTAAGTCCCTTAAAGGTGTGTCATCCACATCAATCATTTGATTTTTCAGGTTAGGATTCTATTTGAGATTTAACTTAAGCCTTAGTTTGTTTATTGGCCTGGTATGAGATTTTTTGACCCCATAAATTTCATCTAGAGTGGGTTCATTTAAAATCTCCCTTTTCTCTGTTTCATGTTGACCCTCCTTTGTTTCAACAGGTTGATCTTCTACAACGTTCACATGTTTATCTAGCAACTCAAGAGATGGCACTTGAGGAGGAGATAGGGATTTTTCCTCCATAAAATTTTACCATTTCTTGTATAAACTCTCTTTAGCTCAGAAACTAGAACACGGGTTTTTGTCAGCAAGGCTTTATTTTTGCTCCTAGTCTAAATTGATGAGGTTCCTTGTTTTGGGATCTCAAATGTCTGAATAGGCTTCTTTAGTTTCCTTTTCTTACTACTGTTTTTGGACATAAGAGAGACTGACTCTACGAACCCCCCCCCCCAAAAAAACAGGAAATGCTCCCAAGTTTTGTTAACTTTTTTTAAAAGATTTGTAATCAAAATTTTAATCAAGATTTTATGGAAAACATAGTGAGGGGATGCATTTGGTTTAGCCCGAACCATTGCTAACATTTTTCTTAGACTCATAAGCAAAAATAAAGGCACATTAATTCTAACTTGTCCAAAAACATGAGCAAGAAACTTGAAGTGATACATGATGAGCTTGTTGAATTGTCCATCGTAGGTAAAGTAGGCTTGAGTTATCTTAAGGATTTGGTCCCCCTTAGTTTTGAGCCAGGATCTCTACACTCCTAGATGCCATGGCTTGTCTTTGTGTTCATCCTTAAAAAAGAAGGGGATATCAATGCCTACCAAGGTTCTATTTTTGAACCAGCGATCCCAATCCATCAGGTGGCATGTAGCCTCTGCAATCATTTCCTCTATAACTAGGAAGGAGATACCAACAATTTTGACCCCTTGGCCATTAAAACCCTCTGCAAATCTCGAGCCACGCCATCATGAAAACCATCACACCTAAAACAAAAATCCTCTCATCTTGCTCGTCAAAACTGCTCTCAAATTTTTGGGATGGCTTCGAGAGCTTCAGGTCCCTCAAGATCTCCTTTATGAAGTCGACCCATAACTGCCAACACATAGAACAAAAACATTGGAAGAAAAAATGAGATTTGTTTCACGCCTATGCCGGGAGCTTTAACCAATATTTACCTCAAAAGGAAATAATGACATTACATGATAATCCTGTGATGATTCCCTTCGCATGAAATCTCGAGCTTAGACCAAATGGGTGAAAACCAAAAACTTGTATAATCACAATCATGCATTTGTGCCATCAATCATACCATCACATTGATAATTACTATCACCCTTTAGTAGTGGAAATTTAAGCAAATTTTCATTTTGAAAAAAACTAAATAACATGTCATACAAATTAATTGATCAACACCATCTATCACATGATGATAAGTTGTGTGGAAAATTGATGTGCCAGCGCTCGCTTGTACAGAAATTTAAATATCTATTGACATTTGATTTTTCAGTGTCTTCATTTCAAATTTTTTGAATAACGCTAAAAAATTAATTTTCAGCGTGCCTAAAACTTTTAATGAAAACTTAAGACCATTGAACCCCCTACTCTAAAACTAAATTGTGATAACAGGATGCAAGGTAGGGTTTCAGGTTGAGTAATTGCGATGAAATGTCTTGATTTCAGTTTTTGTTGTATCACTAGATTCCTTTGACCTAATAAATATATCTTATATAATTGAGGTAGAATCAAGGAATTCGGCCTCTTCTTCCTCTTCCCCTTTCTTCCTATTCTTCCTTGTATATTTTGTTGGCTCCTCCTCACAAATGATATTGCATCATCATGCTACTAAATTGAGCATCTTTAGAAAAATCTCTATCCCATTTTCTAGACCCCAATTGGTATTTGTAAGAAATGACTCACTCTCCCACTTTACTCAAAATAGAATCTAGAAAATAGAATCACTTGATAATAGATAATTCTTACAAGGAACATCCTCTAAGGATGTAGACCTTGAGTTTTCTTTTCCAAATGGCTTAACAATGATACTCACTCTAGTCTTAGACTTCCCAAATGGAGAACTTGACATGGTAAATTTCCTCTACAATACTAAAGTGGAAGGATAAACTTCCCTATTATCTATCTAAATCTGCTAAAATTGCAAGAGGATTAAATTTAGAAGGGATATGTGACACCTAAATAATCATGAACCTGATCCTTTAGAACTAGAAAAGTATCCCATAGAATTAAGGTCTCCTCATCCAATTTGAAGGAGAATTGTGGCTTGCTATAATATTAGATCAATTGTATCTCCCATAGGATCTGAAATTGGATTGAAAACCCTCTCGAGGCTTTCCTTTACTACAACATTGTTGCCTTCTAAGGATGGCTACAAGCCTTGAAAAATATGACCTCTGTAGACTTTAGTTAGTAACTACCTCTCAACAATTCTCCAAACTAGTCACCTTTTTCCTCTAAACATTTTGCTTGAGAGTTAGGGGCAAGCCACAACCACATGACCATACACATGATATCTAACACATCTAAAAGGAACTTTCAAATAGTCCAAGACTTCAATGTAAGAATAACTGGGAGCAAAAATTGTCACTGACATCCTTTTCCACCAATGTTTTAGCCATCGAAAAAATACACTTAATGGAAATGAGATATCAATGGAAAATGTTTTTACCAAATGTCCCCCAAATCTTTTGAAAACTTCTCTAACCACATTTCTACAATTAAATGAAGCAGCCTCACACTACAAGGAAAATACATTCTAGCGGAGGTTATAACAGAGTTTTTTAGTGTTATAAAAGTGGAAAAAAATGTCAAAAAAGCACCCGCTAAAACATTTGTTTGGGGGAACGGATGTTTTAGTTGAGCTTATAACAAAACTTCATCACCACTGAAAAAATATGGGTGGCCAGATGTTTTCTTTTTCTTTTTTCGGTGCGCTGTATGGAACCAAAAGCCCCAATGCGTTACTTATAGAAATGCATCAGGCTTTATACATAATTAAAAACACCGAGGCGTTTAATTGAAAGAGAATCAGAACCCGAAATGTATACCACCCTAGTGCTTACAATAAAAAAATCCCCAGTGCGTTCAACTCAAAGAGCATCGGACCTTGAAACGTATACCGGTTCGGTGCTTATTAAAGAAGCCTCGGTCGTTCTTTGATGAAGGAACGACTCTTAGGCATGCAAAAAATAATTGCAGTTCTGGTGCTTTCTCTTAAACATGCAGCACCAGAATGTATTGTATACATAAATGCACCTGTGCGTTTATTATATAGAGCGTCTGGTGTTGTTAGTTTTAATAGTGCACCGAGAATGGAAATAATATTTTGTAGAACCGGGGGGTGTTAGTTCTATGAAAGCACTAGTGCATTGAGTTACAATGCATCAAGGCATTAATTAAAAACAATATCGGTGCTTGAAGACCTGAAAGCCCTGGTGTTGTCATTTTTCAAAAAAGCATCGGCTATGCTGAAAGATGACATGACGGTGCTTTTATTTAAAGTAAAGACTTGGTGCGTTTTTATGTTATGGACGCACCAGTGTTCTTGTATGAGATTTTCTTTTTTTTTTTGAGACATCGACCTGTGATAATGCAATTATTGTAATTTTTTAAATATGGTATTCATTGAGAAATCAACATATATCTTATAACAATAATCATATAAATTAATATTTTACTCATGTGTTTGTATATGATGTTTGGATTAATTTGTTATATTGTAAGATTTTTCATCTCTTCATTATGATATTTAATCAAAAAATATTCATATAAATTAATATTTTATTAATGTGTTTGTATATGATGTTTGGATTAATTTGTTATATTGTAAGATTTTTCATCTCTTCATTATGATATTTAATCATCCATATATTTAATGAGTGGTGTAACATTTCACAACGACATTGGATAACGTAATAGAATAAATTAAAATGTATTTTTATTATATATCAATAACAGTTTCTTTGTCATACAAAATGGGATTGTTATTGGTAACCATTTGTCTTTCAATTGGGACACTATGTCCATATTTACATTAAACAAAATGTATGATTTTCACAAACGGATATTTCAAAAAATACTACATGTTGCATTGATATCAGATAAATCATCATTCTTCGCTCGAATTGTTGTTAGTGCTCGAGCTAATTCAATGAATTGTCTTATTTATTTACATTGGTGAGAATAATGAAAATTGAAATAAATAATATACATCAATGTGAATCGAATAACAATGTACCATAGCAATAAATGACTCATAAACTGTGCACATGGTTTCAAAACCATGTCTCGTGCCTTGTTGCAACAACTCTTCTGTTGACGTAGTTCCATACTTTGTTTCCTGCATGTTTTAAACCCCATTATAAATCATAGATTTAATATAAAATATTTTTTTGTTCTATTAATTATAAACTCACAAAAGTAAAACAACATAGATACTTACAAATTCCACAATTAATTTTTGGTATGCCAACATATACTCACAACCGTTATTTAACCCAATGATAATCAATTCTTATGATGTCTCTTCTTTCTATGGTAGCACCTATTTGAAGACATTCAAGGATGGTTGTTGTAAAACAACTTAAACTAGCAATTTCACCTAAAGGTGCAAATGTACACCGAAGGAATAGAAGATTTGGGAAATTCATCTCACAAAGAATAGAGCCCACTGCTCTCGGCCATATTCAAGGTTCTTAAATAATTTATCTCAAATAAAGATCATTTAAATTCTTCAAATCAAATAAGGATAACAAAGTTATGAAAAATCCCTCGAAACCCAAAAGTGTAATGAATATAAAATAAATTTCTCAACCCAAGGATGCACTGCATATATGATAAATAGCTATTTCTTAACCCAAAGGTGCAAGAGTGTTTCTCATATATAACATTACATTTGCATACTAATATCACCACCAATTGCTTTACATTCTGCATCCAGGGTTCCGTTGTTATTCATGAGTTTAGTTGTTGCTTTGATGGTTGAAATAACATCGTATGTTATAAACATGCTATGGAAATGATAAATTTCATGGACGCATTCTTAAACCTAAATACAACTCAAGACACATGATATATTTCAAAGTTTTATCATTGTCCCTTGGCATCACATTTGGATGGTTCTCATTGATTCTTTTTATGATCACATAATATACTTAGAATCACAAAAATTTGGCTTACATTTGGCATCATGTAGTTCTATTATAATGGTTCCTGAATGTTGAAGTGGCTGGATTATCTCACGCAATTGTACTAGCAGTTCTGAGTATTATTATTGCTTGAGCTAGTCTAAAAATTGATAGTGTTATATTTGTTATGGTAACACTCTGTATCCTGGTCCTTTAATTCTTATTTTTAGATCAGTGCAAATTTTAGCATTACAATCTTGTTAACTAGATCTATAGGTAAAATTTAGAGTGTTATCCATGATATATTTGTTAAGCAAGCCACATAATTGGAAAATTTGTGGTCAACATCAAATACCAAAATCATAAGGGAAGCGAGAGAAGTTAGTTATCAATCATGAAATGAATCCCTATCAAAAGAGCTATCAATGAAAAGAGAAGTTAGGGTGAGCTCCACCCTTGGTTTAATGGTTCCAAAATCCACCATAAAGCAACCTTGGCATAATACGCATTTTCCACATTGTATTGCAAAATGACATGTTTTTAATTTTTTATAGAATACATGCGTTAGACACACAAGGGAAGGACAACATGTGACAAATCCCCTTTTGCACTCTGAATCTGTGTTACTCACAAAATCACAGCATGTGGCCTCATGATCATGGCTTCATCTCTAGATTTATTGGTGTGAGCATTGACATTAACATCCACCAAATCTTCCATCATGTTATAATTGCACTATGCTGCAAGGAGGAGTTGAATTCTCTGAGAAATATGGTAATGAGAATTGAGCCTATTATCTACCAGATCAAGAAGTATTACTTGACATTGAATAGGTTGAGAGGAATTCCCATTTCATCTCAAAGCGATATTATTAAGAAGGCATCAAGTATTAATGATTGGCTTAAATGGTTGGACAACCTTCTCTAAAAAGCATAAAAAAAAAAAATGGCATAAGAGCGCACGATACCCAGGCATGACTTCATATATCGCTATGGAACAAGTAGAAGAATCACCCACCTCAATAGAGAAATCACCCAGCATCTCGAATCGATTAACTTGATGGGTTGGGAAAGCGTCCTAAAGGGACTTGGGTAGATTAAAGAAAGCGTTGAAGCATTGGCAGATTTTTCTTCAGACAACACTTTCGCAAACACATCGAAACTTGTAACTTCAATGGGCACCATCATCAACAAACCCCTTGTAGTGGAACATCACAATTATTTTGAAAAGTTGGAGAAGTTGGTGACCAATGCAGAGGCTAACTCTCCCTTACCCCGATTTGGCATGGTTGGAAAGGGTGGTTCTGACAAAACTTTACTTCTGAAGGCACTCTTCAACAACCAAAGGGTAAGGGGTCTCTTCTATGATGGTTTCTTCCTTTGGGTCACCATTTCTCAGTGTCCTTCCTTTTCAAGTCTTCAGAAATAACTCTCCACACAAACAAGCATGCATAGAAATGTTATAGATCTAAATACAAATATGAACGAAGAAGATGTAAACATGCCATTTAATGAGTCTATGTAGGGAGGAGGTTTGCCTTCTTCTTAGATGATGTGTAGGAACATGGTGTTGAATTGCTAGAGGAATTGGGTGTAATCTGGAAAATTCACTGCTCCAACTCCAAAATTATTGTGAGCTCCAGGAATTACAGAGCACTCTTGGAGATGGAAGTTGCAAAGGAGTCCACCATCACAGTAGGCAATTTGATTGAGGAATATAGTTGGCAGATGTTTTGTTCTTATGCTTTTCCATTTAATAATGGAAATGTGGAAGTAGGAAGTAGATTTACAATCAATAGAATATCACCATTATTGATGATTTTGACTGAGATTTGGAAAGTTATCTACATCTCTCAAGCGGTAGCATCTAATTTCCCATGGAAATTAAATAAAATTTGTTTTCCAAAATAAAGTATTCAACTACGAGTTACATACCTCTACAAGATGATCATGATGTTATAAATATATTTTCGATGATTGGAAATCGATTCTCCTCTAGTAAAATATTCAGTGAATAATAAATCCAATGAATTAATTGGTTAAGAAAGTTTGTGCATTCCCAAGGGAACAATGTTCTCGAGCAGGCCCTGGTCAGTTGGATTGACTAGTGTCGCTGCAGTTTGAGGCTGAGAACATTGTTGACGTAATGCAGGATGAGGCAAGGGCACTACACTGATCATGTGACGCTGCGACGACTGCAAATCGGTTTCTTGTTCTTATTGTTGTTGCTACTTGTGGGGGTTGAATGAGGCAGTGCTAGTGGTGTGGGGTACCATAATTTTCAATGAGAAGACGAGGGAAGATTGAATTAAGGGTGGAAATGAATAATATGTAGTACTTATCCTCTCTTCAATGTGGGTAGCAGCGTCTTCCCCTCCTGATTTGCGCAACAATGCAGGGCTTTAATGCATGTTCTGACTTTCATAAGTGGTTATGACGATGTTCGAATCCTCAAGCGAACGGTCTGCCCTTCTTTTCACAGAGCATTTAGCATTATGTAGAAGACAAAGATATGGAAGAGACTGGTGGATTGGGCACATTAGGGGGTATCACTAAGATGACCTGATTCGACTCTAGCTCCAACTTCTGCTTTGGCTCATGCTTCGGTTGTTAATGGAGATGAGAAATTGAATGGGGTCACTCCACTGACTGCAATTTGACCTAGAGACCTCGAGTAATCTGCAACACCCATTTGTAGCATGTCCTGTAAGCACTCTGTGAAGCTCATGTAAGGGAATCGAACCCAATATTTATTTCCATGAATTCTACGAGGCCACCACTAATTATTAGCAAGGGGAATCGAACCTGGTATCGATTTCCATGAATTTTACAAGCTCGTCATTGATTATTGACATGCTCATTTGCTTATATGATCCTTCCATTCCACTCCACAATTTGGAAGAGGACCCAAAGAATCTGCCATGGCTCGACGACTGAGGGCCATTGGAGAAGGATCTGAACCCTTTCCACTTGGCAATTTTTAGCTTGTCGAAGGACAATGAAAATGGGGCTTCAAGATTGGCTGGTGCAAACATTGCTTGCCCAACCAACTTCATAGAGTAACACCTTCGGTGTAAATATTCAAAAATGAAATCTGAGTTGTTAAAATGAAATATTAACAGTTACTCACAAACTTTGAAATCAACCCTTTTCTTCCTTGTCAACCTATTTTATGTGTTGAATGAGTTCCATCATGTTTTCTTTTCTAGAAGAAAATGCTTGAAAATTAATATTTAATGCTAAATTATTTATTTATATGTACAAAGTCAATCATGATAACATACATTTGAAGCACGTTGTTGTTGAGATTGTTCCTCCTATGATGCAATTATGTCCATTTCTTTGACCATCTTCTTATACATACTTTTGGACATTCCTACTGACATGTTTCGTATATCAGCACGTTGATCATTTGGCATTTTCATAATCTTTCGGAAAAAAACGTAATAATCTATTTTTATAATGATATATGAAAACTAAATATAACAAAATCGATATTAATAAATGAATGGTTTGTAGTAATATATACATATAATTTTAGAAAATCATTTTATACAATTAGGAATATTACCTTTTGAATGATTTTTGTGTTGTTGTTGTATGTTTTTTTTTATTGCAAGTCTGACATGTCTCATTGACCATTGCTTTGGAAGCACTTCATGTAGTTTAAATATAATTTCGTTCTTAGAATCATTGCATTTATTTTTGTATTGTAAGTGGAAAGTACATTTATATGTTCGTTCCACTAGATCCCTCATAGTTCTGTAAAAAGTTTTCCTCCTTTCATTAACCTCCAACACCGCTCCAAATGAGCTAAGGACCAATTCATCACCATTTACATGTTCCATAATTTTTCTTTTCTTAGAACAAAAATGATCTTTTCATTTGTTGTTGCTCCCTGTAGAACATTAAACATATATGAATTAATAGATTGTTTGAAACATGTTATCTAATATCCTTAAGTATGTTATTAATGAAAGTTCAAAAAAAACACTCATATTGAATAGTATTTTTTTCATTCACCTAATTCATCATTCTACAATTTTTCTATCAAGCTTTTACGCTCTTATGCACTTAGATTAGAAATAATTTTATCGACCTTCTTCATTTTGTGGCTCTGCATGACACACACCAGCTAATACATATAGTTCAAACATATTAATTTTGTAAAGAATTTACAAAGAACTTGCCTTCTCTAATTTTTTTTATGTGTTGTCATTGTGTCGATTAGTGTTTTTGTTTTTTTGTTTGTAAGCTTGGCAGGACTACATCTTCATCATGTCCAATATATCACCCTGATCGGGGGGGTGGGGGGAATTGAACCAATGAATTCACATCAAGGAATCAATAACAAAGCACCTAATCACCGTCTATCCAAGACCCCATGGACATCGATCAATATTTTGTTACTTGAGACCTCCTGAGACACTTTTTATCAATATATAACTTACACCATTCAATACAGAAGTAGCCATTATATATATATATATATAATATATATATATATATATATATATATATATATATATATATATATATATATATATATATATAAAACTAGTGCATTTATTGAATAAACGCACCGAGATTTTAATTATTCAACACCGTCTTGGAAAATTATTTTTTTTTAATAATTTTATATTAGGATGGTGAGATTTGTAATGCTAAGCACACTGCATTGATTTAACGGTGTTATTAGGAACATATGTGCTTATGCATTATATTACACCAGGAGCAACAATGAACAGACTAGACAGAATCGAAAGTGTTATAATATACTAGTGCGTTGAAATACTCACATTGCCCCATTGCATTATATTACATAGGGTGCACCGTGCAACATATAATCATTTTTAAAAAATAAAGGAGAGGGTTAACGGTGCTATTAGGAACATGTGCGTCAATACGTTATATTACATCATGAGCAATGATGAAATTATTGGAAAAATACTCAAGTGTTATAATATACGAGTGTGTTGTGTTACTCAGGTAGCTCGTGTGTGTTATCTTACATAAGAGGCACAATGAAACATATGGTTGTTTCTTAAAATTGGAGAGGGTTGACGGTGTGATTTGTAAGGCTCAATGCACCGCAATGATTTAATGGTGTTATTAGGAACATGCACGTCAGTGCATTATATTACACCAGGAGCAATGATGAACATACTAGACATAATTGAAAGTGTTATAATTTACCGGTACATTGTATTACTCAGGTAACACCGGTGCATTCTATTACATATGGCACACCGCACAACATATAGTCATTTAAAAAAAAAAATAGAGAGGGTCGAAAAGGTTTGGATCTAATTCAATAAGTGATTCCCCTACTTTATACGTCAAATTCCCTATATAATAAGCACACAAACCCATTAAATCTAAAATGCCTAAATTGAAAAACACTAATTGTGAAGTGGTAGAGAAAGTTAAACCCTAATGTGAAATTTTGTAGGAAAAAGCAAGGGTTTAAGATAAGTATTGATTTTTTTTTCTTCTTCTGAATTTTAATTAAATTTAAATAAGAACATAGATCATAAAAATTTTACTATAAAATATATAGTAAATTTTTATTATAAAGGGTTTTTATTTTATTTTTCTGAATTGTGAATAAATCTAACAAAATTGTATTTTAACAATAAAATTTAATATTCTTGTTATCCAGGGTTTTGAGTGAATCACCATACCTCTCAATTTTATTTTTCTTTCACTGGATCCAAAATATTTTGCAACTCTAATTGATCTTCTCTTGCAAATGATCTCTCTTTTAATTAAACTCTAACAGATATTGCAAATATTTGTATTAGTAAAATAAACAATACAATTTAAAACTTATTATGCAGGTTTTTGAGTCAATCACCATACCTTTTAGCTTTTGCTCTTCTGAATAGTTATGTTGCTCCAAATTATTAGTATGTTGTTGCGCAGTGCTCCTAGTATATCTCTCTTGCAAATCACTCCCATGAAAATTTGGGTAAAGTAATGAAATGGTGAATAACTTTTTTATTATTTAAAAGACTTTGTGAAAATAGAGTTTGAAAAATCAATTACCACTCGTTTTTTAAATTTAAAACCATAACAAATTAGGCTAATTTTTATTCAATTTCTTCGCACATCGGTGCGTTCGTTACTCAAGTGCACCTGTACGTTTATATAAAAATTGCACCAACATTTTTGGCGCGCCATATTTTTTCAACGCAGCGACATGAATTTTATTTATTTATTTTCGAAATCCTGAAACAGTGTGATTATCTTTTAATGCGACAGTGCAGTGTGTATTTAAAAGAGCACCGAGATGGTGTAATTCGTTTTTATTTTCTAAATTCAAGAAACAATTGCATACCGATGTTGTTTTTTATTTAAACATATCAGTGTGTTTTTATGCGAAAGAGCAATGATATAATATCGCATTTTTATTTTTTCGAAATGTTGAAAACCGGTGCGGGTGTTATTTAAATGCACCATTTTGCTTATTATTTAAACATAACAATGTAGTTCATTCTTATTAGTGCACTGGTGGGGTTTAAAAGCTATCTGAAATTTTATTTTCACATAAAATGACATATTAATCTCAAATTATCCTTTAGGACACATCCACATGAATTACAGTGGTTCAAAGTATACATTTTCCGCTTAAAGTCGCCTTGTTCTTGAAAAATGGTTTCAAATCTATATTGAAATTCAGATTATGCTTATATGCTTCTTGAGATTAATTTTAGATGTTAAAACAAAATTTTATTTTTCATTTTTTTCAAATACAAGGTCAAAATCTAAATAAGATCAAATGGTCGATTCTTCAAATTCCACTTCATTCCATATTGTTGATCAAAGTCCTTCGCGGAGTTCTCCCTTTCCATCTTGAATAAGTTCAATTTTTATTTAAATTTTTATTATTTAATTGATTTTTTTTTAATCCATGCCAATTTGAATAAAATGTATGCAAATTATTTATAGGATCCAGATTCAGAATCGAGTTCAGATGCAGAAAATATTACTCCATATTATTTTACAAAACGTCAGAAGCTCTTATGAGGAGCATCATATCACAAGCAATTAGTAGATGAAAATGGACATCCTCTCTGGTGGGCCCCAGTATTGCAGCAATAATGTTGCAACTCCTGGGACTCCCTTCTTTAATTTTATCAACCCGGTAGTTCGTAACAAACTTGGAAGCGACGGTGCTGTATGCACAAGTACTGGCTCTTGCCGCAGTTGTCACTTGGTCAACTGGCACAAGTCCGCTAGGAGCTTAAGCCAACTTCTATGAGCTCTTAGAAGAAGCTTTTTAATTGATGGATGAAAGCTAACTCAAAGGATGCTAATCTACTTGCAAAAAGAAGCAAAAAGCGGAAAGGAAATGCAAACCCTAGCAAACCCTAGTTTTACCGACTAACCCTACTGGTGCAAGGAAAATGATGAAAGCTACAGAAAGGAATGCCATTGACTCTTGGAAAGGTAAAATGCATGTGACTAAGCTACTTCTGAAGTGAAATCTGAAAAGAAACATCTTTTGTATTTTTGAGTAAGTTGGCAGAATTATCATGCATGTGCTTTAACTATTTTTTACTGTGCAGAGGTGGATTGGCGAAAGGAAATGCTTGCAGGACGTTGGGAAGGTTAGAAGAGGGCCTAAGGGGTCCCTAGCACCCTTCTAGAGAGTTTCACAGAGTTTGGCTATCAAGAAACCGCTTTCGTGAGCTTCTACCGGAAGTCTGCAGGGGTTCTACAGGACGTTCTAGAATTTCTACAGGATGTCTGTAATTTTCTACAAGATGTTCAAAAATGGGATTTTGGAGGATGGATGGAGGGATAAAGATGGAGTGGGTATGGAGGTGAGATAATGGTGTGAGGAGGTCTAGGACTTGGGGGATGGAGCTGAAGAGTGGCGAAGATGGTTGGATTTGTTCAAGGCGGAGTGGATCAATGTTGCACAAAAATATGGGAATTAGGGCAAAGTGAGCAAATGGCAAACATGAGGCAAGAATCCGGGTTGGAGGATCGAGCAGATGGGATTGATGGAGTACAGGTGGATGGAGAGGTATTACAGGCACTCTGCAAGTTATTTTTCGAATTTGACAAATGAAGACTTGGAAAATCAAGAACCTAATTACTTTGACCTAATCTGACCTAGATAACAGCAAAGGAAATGAACAGAAATCTATTTGCAGCAAAATCATATGAAGTAACTATGCAACTAAGCAATCATGAACCTAAGCATGCAACCACAACTGATATCAACTTCGGCAAATGAAAATCTAACACTAATAATTGCATGGTAGAGCAAAGATAGTGTTTTTGCTGGCAGCAAGGTCACCTTTGTCCCAGCTCATGATCCCACTGAGGGAGAGGTGAAATCAGAGGTGCTTGATGGCCTTTTCTGAAGATCTTCTCTGTTATTAACCTATCAAATCAATCTGAACATAAAAAGCCTTTTTAATCATCAAACGCAATCTAAATAACAAAACAAGACTTAAATCTAAATAGCAGATTTTATTCTAAGAATGCAGCAAAAACACATAAAGGTAAACAAAGGAGGTACTGGGCACTTGAGATGGGCCCAACCCCAAGAGCTACAGCCTCCTAAGAGAGATTAGAGTTGTGGCAAAAGCTGGATTCATCTTTATTATCAACAAGAATAGTTACATTCCCAAAATGTCCACAAGGAAAACGAAAATGTGCTGAACCGTAGAGCTAAACTACTGCCTAAAAAATGACTAAAAAACCGACTACAAACTAGCTACTTCTGCTTACAAGTGACTAACTGAAATGAGGCCCTAAGCCTTCTATTTATACAATTGAGGACCCCAACAGTCTCCTAAACTTTAGGTACTCGACTGCCAAAACTTGTAGTTACAGCAACTTACTAGCCCTTGCTCGGTCTCCCTTGTGATAATCGATGGTGGCCCTTGAACTCCGAGCTGATGGTGGAGAATCGGAGGTAGGGCCCAAAATGAAGGAGACACTTCTTTACAAATTCCTCTCACGAATTTGGTTGCCAAGTGCTCATTAACCTTTGATTTTGTCTCCAAATTGACCAAAAAGACTGCATAAAGCACACATTAGACTTGTTGGCATAATGACTAACCCAATTCACTCTATTAGCATAAATATAATCAAAAAAATACAATAAACTAATTAGAATGGTGAATTAAGTCGAATTAGCAGGCTGAATGAGCCCATATAATTATCCATTTTTGGGGCTCATCATCACCCCCTACTGAAAGTGTTGCTCATCCTCTGAGCAACTAATCTATCTCTTTATCTTTGATGGCCCTGGTGGCCTCTCTGTCATGCCAAGCTTCTGAAGTGATGTCCTTTTCTCGGTCATGAAACCATGCTTTTCTCTCTATTGCTTCCCACTGCCTGTGCTCCTTTTCTTGTAGCAGTTTTGTTAGCGCCTCAACCTCAGCCTGTCCTCTCTTTGTTGTTCATCAGATATTTCCTTGTCTTTCCTTCTTCCTGTGATTGTTTGGCCGCCTTCTCCTCCAATTTCTCAGTCTCTCTTAGCTTAGCCTGAGTTTCCTGTAGAAAATTCTCATCTTCCTGTAGAACAATCTCAGCTTCCTGTAGAGCTATCTTTGAGTCCATCATCTGAATTCTCTTTCTCCAAGTGAAGGTTTTTGGCTTCCTCATTCATAGGTGATGGATATATTTGAAGGAGACTCTTCCTTTTGTTTAGTTGTGGTGTCCTCAGTTGTAATTGGCTCCTTTGACTGTGGCTGGGGTCTGCCAGCTTTTATCTGCATGCTCCTTCTTGCCTTAAAGTACATGGAAGCCTCCCTTTTTCGCTTCCCTTTTTGTTGTGGAGATGTGCTTAAGGTAGCTAGCACAGCTGCTGCCTCCCTGGCCAAAATCTCGGGTGATTTCTCCTTTTGTTTCTCTGTTTCCATACTTCTTATAGAAAGTCCTGTGTCGATTGTTTTCAAGTTTCCTGTAGAAACTGTTTTCGGACTTCCTGTAGAAACTGTTTTCAGACTTCCTGTAGACACTGTTTCGGCCTGTTTGGCTAGATGTGGCCTTCCTTTTAATTCCTGTTTGGTTGCCTTGGTTGTGCCCTCCTTTGTTTGGACTTTTTCAGTCCCCTCTACTCTATTCTGCAATCTTTTTTCCGGGGTGTTTGTGTCATTGTTCCTCCCACAGTTTTAGGCTTAGCAATTTGCCCCATTTCTCCTTTTCCTCTATGTTCTTGCTGTGCCTGAGTGTCTTGTGTTTCTTCATTATTGCTTTTCTCACCTTTTTAAATGTGTTCTTTCTCCTTCACTGCTGGATGGGGTGATATTTTTGGCCAAAACTC
This sequence comes from Pinus taeda, assembly GCA_000404065.3. Lineage (NCBI taxonomy): Eukaryota > Viridiplantae > Streptophyta > Pinopsida > Pinales > Pinaceae > Pinus > Pinus taeda. The sequence continues at coordinate 9,100 of APFE030877448.1, read as the reverse complement.
TGATATTGTCATCCCGAGACATGTTTCGGAAGATTTCCCATGATATGGGGACAGTGTAGGTGTGCAGGGTGTCTTCTACTAATAATTTGATGAGCCCGTGATGGGCCAACTGGTCTGGAATCCCTTCATTCATTTTTGTGGCACATTCACTTAATGACTGCAAAAGAAAATAGGGAATGCTTAACTTCTTTTCTGGAGGTGAATCAATTCCATGTCTAAGTTCACACAGCGACCTGAAATGATAACCATGGATAATGCTGAATTATGAATCCCCCTAGCATGGTGAGAGTGCTCCATTTTTCTTATGCTTTGGTCAGAAAATGAAATGTTGTTTATGGTTTCCCCCTGGACTCAAGGAAGAATCCCTCGGCTGTTTGATATCAATGAACAACAATTCCCTGGTTTCAAGACTTTTGCTGCCCAAATACTCGGTTGTCCGTGTATAAAAGGAAGAATTAGGTTTCCAAAGACAGGGCACAAAGCTCAATTTTCATCCCCAGCACACATACAACCATGTAAATTTGACTTCTTCATGCATAGGTTAGCCCTCACAGTGCTTTAACTTTTCTATAGGAGAAATTTTTTACCGGGAACCGTGGAGGATGACACAAAACCGATTGAGAAATTTTGTGCTACACATAGGCAGCCACTATTTTTTACTCACATGCAGAATTGTCTCATACTCTCTTATTCAAAATAGTTTAATTAACCACCTTTAGATCATATCATGCATGGAAGAGTGTTTTTTCGAGCCTACCTCTTTCAGAACTCCAAACTCGATGAAGAAAAGTACAGGCTTCTCTGCTTCGGAAGGATATGCAGTACTTCTTGTAGAAGACCCCCCCCGGTTCCTGTAGAACGCCATTGAGCCTTTGAGCGAGCCCGATATGCAACAAAATCTTACAGACAGGTAGAAAAACCGGTGGAGGACGACTAGTTAATCATCTTGTGGAAGCGGAGGATGCATACTTCAGCTAAGAACATTGTAGGTGCAAATGAATCAGCGGGTGGTGAGAGTCAACGGATCATTTTTTAATTACGGCATGATTCGTGGTGAGGGAGTTAAGTGGCTAGGGGTACGTGGCCACATGCAGACTGCAGTGCTATCATGAACTGCATGTTCTCTTCTTGATTAGTTGCACTAGAGTTCAAACAGCCAACACTCCCTGTTTTTTTTTCACGTGAGTCGACTGTCCACGTTTACTGCATGATTTCCGGCTGAGCGCTAGAGAAGGCATTGTCGGGTTAACTTTGCGAGATTCCTGACTTAATCCCACCACTTCATTCATTTAAGCACTTTCGAATCATATTGATGCAAATAGAGGAACTGGTTTAGATGCATACCTGTAAGTCGACGTGCTGCTGGGTCCTTTTTGCTGCTGCATGCATTTGTTTCTGTGGTTGCATGATGGCTTGGTGGCTGATTCATGGCTATTTTTTCTTATGCAGGTATCCTCTGGCTGGATCTAAGCTGCAGGAATTTGTTTCCACGTTCAGATCTGCACCATCTAGCCGTTGATGCTGAATTTTTCCAAGACAACAACTTGTTTTTTCCATTGTTCTCGAACGATAGATCGGATCGATCTGAAAATTTCTGAGCATGTTTCTATCATCATTATGCACCTCCTAGAGCGAAATGGTGGTCAATGGATGCACGGATTTCGAGAAAAATGGAAAATGGTTGAAGATTACAGTGGTCAATTTCTCAGAAACCGTGCATCGGAATCGGTTGAAACTGCTTGGGTAGGTTACTATCACCCATATGCATCTCCCCATGAAACAGATTTTGAAATAGATGCACGGATATGGAGAAAATGCAAAAAAGGCTGAAGGTGATGGAGGCTGATTTCTTGGAAACCGTGCACCGAAATTGGCTAAAATTGCTCGAGAATGTTGCCATCATCCCTATACAACTCCCTGTAAAACGATTTTGTAAATGGATGCACGGTTTTCAAGTTAGGGCAAAAACAAATTTCAGCACTATGTATTTTTGCTTCCAAGCATTCTGCAGTTTTTTGCATGGTAAGAAAAAATGAGCTTGGGTTGTGATGCAGGCATGGAAATGATGGAGGAGGAGTTTGAAGATTGCAGGAGGACTTATGAACCCTTTAGGAAGCTATTGTGTTCGCCAAACCGCCTTTTTGAAATCCATTTCTAGCTTCCTTTAATTTCTACAGGAACTTCCTGTAGAAGCACAATGAGGTGGAAAAAATGATGGAGAAATGTGAGGGATGGAAACAGGGGTGGCTGCAAGCCTAACAAACAGATTCCAACCTTTAGATGCCCCTCCAAAATCGAATTTGACTCGCCCGAAAGTTCTACAGCATGTTTCCTGTAGAAATACAGAACTTCCTGTAGAAAGCCCAGAACTTCTTGCAAAAGATGGAATCTCGACCTGAATGTAATCAAATCCTAGGAAAGGCAAGTGGCCATGGAGGGAGTGTTTGTCAGGATGTCCTGTAGCCTGGTACGGACCCCTATCCTCGTTTTGCGTGACCCTCCTTACTTGCAATGTGTTCCCTGCAACCTGCAATTATTTTACAGAGATTAGGGTTGTTTTCATTTTTCTTTTTTTCTTTTTTCTTTTTTTCCTTTTTTTGAAAACAACTAGGGCACCTCATGGAGGTTTTCACCCTAATTGCCTGCCCTGGACGCCTCCAAGGGAGGTTTTCGCCCAGGGATCTTATTATCTTTTTCTTTTCTCTTTTTTTTCAACCCATTGACCGCCTCATGGAAGTTTTCAATCAATGAGCCAATCTGAAGCGCCACCGAGGAGGTTTTCACCTTAGATTATTATTTTCCTCTTATTTTCATTTTTTCTCTTATTTTCTCTTTTTTTTTCTACCCTACCCTACTTGAAATACAAAATCATTTTCAAGTACAAGAATACTTCCAATGGAGCCATGTGCACATCGAGATTAGAGACAAAATGATGTGGAGGCTTGAAATGCATGCTTTGACAGCTATCTGGATTTCAGAGACCAAATGATTTGACTTTGAAGGGGTCAAGCATAGCTGAAGAAGAAAGTATTGTTGCAACTTAGTGATTGTCTGAAACCATATCTCAATATAGCTTTAACATCCTTGGTCATTTTGATGATCTGGATCATTCTTCATATCTTCTTCTATCAGGACTTTCACATCTTCCTCTTTTCGCTGAGTTTTCTCTTAAATACATAGAGGATTTGATAGTAACCATGAGGGAACTCTCTCGATCTATGATTCTGATGTCTTCTCTTCATCAAGTGCTGCCCATGGTTCTTTGATCTCCTCTTTTGAACCTTCTTTTGCTCGATGTGGTCCTTCAATGCTTTCAAGATAATCTCTTTTTTGCAATACTCTTCCTGAGCTATGGTGAAGATCATTGAGCTCAAGAGGAGTCATTTGGACATGTTGTGCCTCAACTTTGCAATAGGGTTGAGTTATTCCAATGTGCGAGGTTGGAAGTGGTGGTATGGGTAGTTGAGTGGGGGTGTATATTTGAGATGGATGTGGATGGGGTTGTGGTTGGGAAGGTGGTGGAGGAAAATGAGTGGGAGGAGAGTTGTACTGGGGTCTCCACCCCTGATGAGGTGCATTCCACTGAGGCTGTGGTTGAGCATAAGAGTGAAATGAATGAGCAACTGGAGAAGCATGGTATTGAGGAGGATACGACCAAAGAGGGGGTGTGGACTAGGAAGGATGAGCAAGAGGACCCCAAAAAGGCATGGAAGTGGCTTGATAGGGGTCGTAATAGGTCTGGGATGTACCTTGCATTCCCTGCTGGTAGGGTATGGGTCCATGTGGCCTCCTTTGGTTCATATAATAGAGTGATTCAGTGGCTCCTTTGGCTCTCTGATATGCAGCTTTAAGTCCAGGCAAGGAAGGATACTGATTCGTAGGATGGTATTCTTCATAGACGAAACACACTCCAAGGGAGTGCATTGGACATTCGTTCTTAGGATGCTTTCTAGTGCACCTCGGACAAAAGATGACGAAAGCCCTCTTAGCTTCCTTTTGCTTCCTTTGGATTTGTAAGGTATCCAGTTGCATGGCAAGAAATTGCCTCATATCACTCTTGAAATCTTCCAGCATATTTTCACATTCACCTTTTCTAACATAAAAGGATGAGTTGGAGGAAAAGGTATTGCTCCCAAGATTTCTATTTTCAGCCATTTGCTCCAGAGGAATGTTTTCTTCTTCTTCTTCCCTTGAGGTTCTTCAAATATGTCTTGTTGTCCACCTAAGGGTTCTTTAATCACAGCCATCGAAGAAGAGAGAAGGTTGGCTGTGTGAAGCAGTGGGGATGTTGTGCAATCATTTTCCTGAATTATCTCTACTCCTACAAGGCATGAAAAGAAATCTTTTTGGTTTATTTTTGTTTTTTTTCTGCTTGTACCTACAAAACTGAAATAGATTGAACTACAACTAACTAAAATCTATCTTTCTAAAATGAAAATGTTGAATTGAAATGAAAGCAGGAAAGGACTAATCTATTTCATTGAAATGAAATTGCAGGAATGAAATGCTAAGCTACGCTTGCAGAATTTAAATTGCGGAATTAAAATGCTAATCTACGCTTGCAGAATCGAAATGTTAATCTACGCTTGCATAATTGAAATGCTAATCTATGAAAGCAAGAAATGTCTACTCTACTTTTGCGGAAATGAAATTGCAGAATGGAAATGAAATAAACTACTTAGCAGAAGGTTGCAGTGGAAAATAGAAGAAAAACAACAATCACCAATACTCTGACACTTCCCCGGCATCGGTGTCAAAAAGAATGGCGGGCCCCAGTATTGCAGCAATAATGCTGCAACTCTTGGGACTCCCTTCTTTAATTTTATCAACCCGGTAGTTCGTAACAAACTTGGAAGCAACGGTGTTGTATGCACAAATACTAGCTCTTGCCACAGCTGTCACTTGGTCAGCTAGCACAAGTCCGCTAAGAGTTTAAGCCAACTTCTATGAGCTCTTAGAAGAATCTTTTTAATTGATGGATGAAAGCTAACTCAAAGGATGTTAATCTACTTGCAGAAAGAAGCGAAAAGCAGAAAGGAAATGCAAACCCTAGCAAACCCTAGTTTTACCGACTAACCCTACTGGTGCAAGGAAAATGTGCTACAGAAAGGAATGCCATTGACTCTTAGAAAGCTAAAATGCATGTGACTAAGATACTTCTGAAAAGAAACGTCTTTTTGTATTTTTGAGTAAGTTGGCAGAATTATCATGCATGTGCTTTAACTATTTTTTATTGTGCAGAGGTGGATTGGTGAAAGAAATGATTGCAGGAGGTTGGGAAGGTTAGAAGAGGGCCTAAGGGGTCCCTAGCACCCTTCCAGAGAGTTTCACAGAGTTTGGCTATCAAGAAACTGCTTTCGTGAGCTTCTACAGGAAGTCTGCAGGAGTTCTATCAGATGTTCTGGAATTTCTACAGGATGTCTGTAATTTTCTACAGGATGTTCAGAAATGGGATTTTGGAGGATGGATAGAGGGAGAAAGATGAAGGAGTGGGTATGGAGGTGAGATAACGGTGTGAGGAGGTCCAGGACTTGGGGGATGGAACTGAAGAGTGGCGAGGATGGTTGGATTTGTTCAAGGCGGAGTGGAGCAATGTTGCACAAAAATATGGGAATTAGGGCAAAGTGAGCAAATGGAAAACGTGAGGCAAGAATCCGAGTTGGAGGATGGAGCAGATGGGATTGATGGAGTACAGGTGGATGGAGAGATATTACAGGCGTTCTGCAAGCTATTTTTCGAATTTGACAAATGAAGACTTGGAAAATCAAGAACCTAATTACTTTGACCTAATTTGACCTAGGTAACAGCAAAGGAAATGAACATAAATCTATTTGCAGCGAAATCATATGAAGTAACTATGCAACTAAGCAATCATGAACCTAAGCATGCAACCACAACTGATATCAACTTCGGCAAATGAAAATTTAACACTAATAATTGCATGCTGGAGCAAAGACAGTGTTTTTAGTGTCAGCAAGGTCACTTTTGTCCCAGCTCACGATCCCACTGAGGGAGAGGTGAAATTAGAGGTGTTTGATGGCATTTTTCTGAAGATCTTCTCTGTTATTAACCTATCAAATCAATCTGAACATAAAAATTCTTTTTAATCATCAAACGCAATCTAAATAACAAAACAAGACTTAAATCTAAATAGCATATATTATTCTAAGAATGCAGCAAAAACACATAAAGGCAAACAAAGGAGGTATTGAGCACTTGAGATGGTCCCAACCCCAAGAGATACAGTCTTCTAAGAGATATTAGAGCTGGTGCAAAGCTGGATTCATCTTTATTGGTCAAAAGAATAGTTACATTCCAAAATTGTCCATAAGGAAAACTTGAAAATGTGTTGAAATGCAGAGCTAAACTACTGCCTAAAAAATGACTAAAAACCGAACTACAAACTAGCTAACTTCTGCCTACAAAGTGACTAACTGAAATGAGACCCTAAGCCTTCTTATTTATACAAATTGAGGACCCCAACAATCCTCCTAAAATTTAGGAACTCGGCTGCCAAAACTTGTAGTTAACAGCGACTTTACTAGCCCTTGCTCGGCTGCCCTTGTGATAATCGATTTGGTGGCCCTTGAACTTTGAGCTGATGGTGGAGAATTCGAGGTAAGGGCCCATAAATGAAGGAGACACCTTCCTACAAATCCGCTCCACGAATTTGCCTGCCAAGTGCTCATTTAAACCTTTGATCTTGTCTCCAAATTGACTAAAAAGACTACATAAAGCACACATTAGACTTATTGGCATAATGACTAACCCAATTCACTCTATTGGCATAAATATAATCAAAAACATGCAATAAACTAATGAGAATGGTGGATTAAGTCGAATTAGCAGGCTGAATGAGCCCATATAATTATCCATTTTTGGGGCTCATCATCACCCCCTACTGAAAATTTAGTTCATCCTCTGAGCAACTAATCCATCTCTTCATCTTTGATTGCCCTGGTGGCCTCTCTATCATGCCAAGCTTCTGAAGTGATGTCCTCTTCTCGGTTATAAAACCATGCTTTTCTCTCTATTGCTTCCCACTGTCTGTGCTCCTTTTCTTGTAGCAGTTTTATTAGCGCCTCAACCTCAACCTACAGCTTGTCCTCTTTTTGTTGTTCATCAGATGTTTCCTTGTCTTTCTTTCTTCTTGTGGTTGTTTGGCTGCCTTTTCCTCCAATTTCTCCGTCTATTTTAGCTTAGCCCAAGTTTCTTGTAGAGAATTATCATTTTCCTATAGAACAGTCTCAGCTTCCTGTAGAGAATTATCATCTTCCTATAGAACAGTCTCAACTTCCTGTAAAGTTGTCTTTGAGTCCATCATCTGAATTCTCTTTCTCCAAGTGAAGGTTTTTGGCTTCCTCATTCATCGGTGATGGATATCTTTGAAGGAGACTCTTTCTTTTGTTTAGCTATGGTGTCCTCAATTGTAATTGGCCCTTTTAACTGTGGCTAGGGTCTGCTAGCTTTTATCCACATGCTCCTTCTTGCCTTAAAGTACATGGAAGGCTCCCTTTTTCGCTTCCCTTTTTGATGTAGAGATGTGCTTAAGGTAGCCAGCACAGCTGTTGCCTCCCTGGCCAAAATCTCGGGTGATTTCTCCTTTTGTTGCTATGTTTCCATACTTCCTGTAGAAAGTCTTGTGTCGACTGTTTTCAGGCTTCCTGTAGAAACTGTTTTCGGACTTCCTATAGAAACTATTTTCAGAGTTCTTGTAGAAACTGTTTCGGCCTGTTTGGTTGGATGTGGCTTTCCTTTTAATTCCTGTTTGGTTGCCTTGGTTGTGCCCTCCTTTGTTTGGACTTTTTCAATCCTCTCTACTCTATTCTGCAATCTTTTTTCCGAGGTGTTTGTGCCATTGTTCCTCCCATAGTTTTAGGCTTAGCAATTTGGCCCATTTCTCCTTTTCCTCTCTGTTCTTGTTGGTCCTGAGTGTCTTGCATTTCTTCATCATTGGTTTTCTCACCTTTTTAAATGTGTTCTTTCTTCCTTACTGCTGGATGGGGTGATATTTTTTGCCAAAATTCTTATATTGTCATCCCGAGACATGTTTTGGAAGATTTCCCACGATATGGGGACAGTGTAGGTGTGCAGGGTGTCTTCTACTAATAATTTGATGAGCCCATGATGGGCCAACTAGTCTAGAATCCCTTCATTCATTTTTGTGGCACATTCACTTAATGACTGCAAAAAAAAATAGGGAATGCTTAACTTATTTTCTGGAGGTGAATCAATTCCATGTCTAAGTTCACACAACAACCTGAAATGATAACCATGGATAATGTTGAATTATTAATCCCCCTGGCATGGTGAAAGTGCTCCATTTTTCTTATGCTTTGGTCAGAAAAGGAAATGTTGTTTATGGTTTCCCCTGGACTCAAGGAAGAATTCCTCGGCTGTTTGATATCAATGAACAACAAGTCCCTGGTTTCAAGACTTTTGCTGCCAAATACTCGGTTGTCTGTGTATAAAAGAAAGAATTAGGTTTCCATAGACAGGGCACAGAGCTCAATTTTCATCCCCAACACACATATAGCCATGTAAATTTGACTTCTTCATGCACAGGTTAACCTTCACAGTGCTTAAACTTTTCTACAAGAGAAATTTTTTACCGGGAACCATGGAGGATGACACAAAACCGACTGAGAAATTATGTGCTACACACAGGCAGCGGCTATTTTTGACTCACAGGCAGACTTGTCTCATACTCTCTTATTCAAAACATTTTAATTCACCACCTTTCAATCGTATCATGCATGGAAGAGTGTTTTTTCGAGCCTACCTCTTTCAGAACTCCAAACTCGATGAAGAAAAGTCCAGGCTTCTCTGCTTCGGAATGATATGTCGTACTTCCTGTAGAAGACCCCCCCCGGTTCCTGTAGAATGCCATTGAGCCTCTGAGCGAGCCCGATACGCAACAGAATCTTGCAGGCATATAGAAAAACTGATGGAGGACGACTAGTTAATCATTTTGTGGAAGCGAAGGATGCATACTTCGACTAAGAACGTTGTAGGTGCAAATGAATCAGCGGGTGGTGAGAGTCAGCCGAGCATTTTTTAATTACGGTGTGATTCGTGGTGAGGGAGTGAAGTGGCCAGG
>APFE030877442.1:19464-35265 GCA_000404065.3 Pinus taeda | reverse complement strand
ATTTTCAGGGTTGGACTCTTGGGATAGCTTGAGACTATATTGTACATATTTTATCAGCATTTTTGGCAAAGGAAAGACTAGGGTTTTGCAGCACTATTTGGGATCCATGTGGCTTTATGTGTTGATGGTGTGTTTCTCTTAGTAATTGTAATTTGTGTATGTGCATCATTATCTCTGTTAAATCTTCTGTTATTAAACAAATGAAGTGTTAAGGTAGAATCCATGAAATTGCTATGCTCTGCCTTTAAATTTGTTTAATCTTCTATGTTTTCTTTAGTTTAAGGAGAATCCTTGAGACCCCTTGCTCTCCTTAGCCCCTCACCAGTCTGATCTATCCACCTCACCTGCTTTAAGGCATCAAAACAATCGCCTATCTTGCCCCAAGTGGATCTCTGCAAAAACTGTGCCTCATCCCCGCACCCAAAATTGCCTTTCCCTTGATTTCAACAAAATCATAAAAAATCAATTCTAAACTCTTTGTACTTCATACTTAGCCTAAAATCAGTCATCAATTCGGTCATCTCGAGCCATTTCGATTATCTTTTGCCGAGTTTGACCCAGAGAGAGCCCTCTCTCGTCCTCGTAGGGCTAGCTACGAGGCTGAGCGTGGTTTGATGTGGCCTTGAGTCTTGCCTTATTTCAGCCTAAGGCAGATTTGAGCACTAACACCACTGGTAAAACATTCTGTGTAGAACTCATCTTGTAGACCTAAAGTGCGGAAAGCTAAGGCTTCAAAGGTTGTAATATATTCATCCATTGTTCCAGTCTATCGGAGCTTAGTGAGATGACTCAAAAAAGTAGAGTCATGGTCAAAGCGATCCATAAGAGCTTTTTTGAATGTGTCCGAAGTCAAGGGCCTTCCATGGTAACATTGATGCTATTGCCACCATTTCCATCTTTCATTGTCCAAGTACATGCTCCCCACACTAAGCTGAGTGGCATTATCCAGGATGTAATTCAGATTGAAATATTGCTCCATTTGTGCTATCCATGATGTCGGGTGAGAGCCATCAAATTTATGCATGTCCAGCTTGGGTGGTCGCGGACGTGATTTGTTGGTGGGTGCCTCAAAGGTGAAGAGAGTGACTAGACTCACCTTCACTGTGTTCATTGCTAATATATGCCTCCTTGCGGGCTTCCGCCTTGCCCATAGAGAGTGCTGTAGTTATTTTTGTCAGCTGGTCTTGGATGTCTTTCAAGGATGCTTCAAGGGTGTCCATCCTTTCATTTGCCATAGCTTGATTTCTAGTTTGTACCATGCACCAAGATGATTTACTTGAAATTTGGGACCGCCCAAATTTTTTTTCGCACTAACAATTGAATGGTACCACCTTGCTCAGCTCATCGTCCTGATTCTTATGGGCTAAGTTACCAATAAGTGTCCTGGGGGGTCTCAGACTTTTTTTAATTTTTTTTTTAATCTCCTGACGGAGTTTTAATCCTTGCTTAGGAATACTGTAGTGGCCGAATCCCCGAAATGTAAATGCTGCCAAAAGTCCTGCGAAAATCACACCCAGGTATAGGAACCCACACAACTACTTAGATCTGGATGGCGGATCTGATGGATCTGAGAGATCTGAATGGATGATTGGATAGATCTGAATGACAGAATAGATTGTTGCTATGGATCTGATGGATCTAATAGATCTGAATGACTATTCTGATAAATCTGAACTGCGGGACTGATTGCTGCTGTTGCTGCAAAATCCCACTTACGAGATCTGATCTGGCAAAGATTATGCATGATCCAAAGATAGAGAAGGGAACTATGGTCTCCAGGAGTGTCAGGTGCTACAGATCGAAATATACATAAGGGTCTGACAGTACAACTCGACCCAATTTTTCAGGGCACTAACCAAGGAGGATCAACCGTACCCTTAACTGTACAACGCGATTACCCTATTATACAGGTGAGTAATCTCTCCGAGTGCTATTCTTAGTGTACTGTAGTAGCAAGACGGCCGACAGTTTATCTATGGTGAGGTTTCAAGGGAGCTAGGGGGCTTATGATATACCCATAGGGTACTTGGAAGACAGTCCGTGTGTGGTTCTGTCTAATGCGCTACTACTCGAAGGGGTACCCACAGGGGGTACAAGGGAGTCCAACAAGCATGACCACCTCTTATATTTCCTGCGTGCATGCCTCCCCAAATCCATAGGTTTATGCGCTCAACAACAGGTCCTGTGGTTTAAAGACGCTGGAACATGTCTCTAGAAAAACAAAAACTTGCTAAAAAGTGGAGATTCCACCGGCCCTGGAAAGTGCTCTGATACCACTTGTTATGCTCTTAACCTACAAGACAATACCAGAATACCAAATATGCGAAGAAATATACCTAGAACATAGAATAGTGAGAAATAACAACAAGTATTTTATTATTTAGAAAGCAATGTTCACTTGCCTCTTCGAGGGGGCAACCTCCAATAGAGCAGAGCTCGATTACAAAATAAGACACGATGCCCCTCGTAGGGAGTCTCTATCCTTTATATAGGATTCATACACGCAATACCATGGGGCAATACCATGGTTCTTATTAATACCATCTATCTAATACCATGACCCATTTGCAACTAACTGTGGTCCCGTCATTAAATGTGGGTTAACCACTTACAATTATTAATATGGGCTTTATTGACTCTTTACTTAACTATAGCTATGACTCGATCCTATTACATAAATAAGGGGGTTAGGTTGGGACCCTAACAATGATTTAGAAGCTCTAAAAGTTATATCTCTTTTTCCAGTTTTGGTTCTACCTCTAGAATACTTTTGATGTAATTCAACAATTTCATCAAATGGTAAGTATGAAATATCTCCTTTACCCATCACATTGAGAATATCAAGATACTCATATCATATTCCTTTGAGAAAATTTGTTCTAATGGTATCAGGATTTAGACAATTTGTTTGGATTTTTGCAGGCTGTAAAGAAATTGTTCTAAATATTCTTCCAAACTCTCATCTTCTTGTTGAGACATTTTAAAGATATCGTATTTTTGAATCTCTAGGCCTACAATAGGCTTGATATTTCTTAAGAAAAAATTTATTCATTTCTTCCGAAGAAGTAATAGAGTGTTCTCGTAATCTCATAAACCATTTTAGTATAACTGCTTTAAGAGTAGTAGGAAAAAGATGAAGCTTATGTGTATTATCATTATAACCATAAGTTCTACATAAGATATCAAATTCAAATATGAATGAATCAAGATATTCAAAAGACATTCCATAGAAATTTGGTAAAACTGAAGGTGGAATATACTTCATTTTTACCCCTTCTCATAGAATCGCTCTAGTATCTACAATTGGAAATCCAAAAGTAAATTCTTCATCATTTTCTATTTCTACATCTTGTCTTCTATTATGATCATATTCTCTTTTGGCATCTTCTTCTCTTTTACTTTTTGCTTCTCTTCTTGCCTCTTCTTCTCTTCTTCTTTGCCATTCTTTTTGTTGCTTTTAATATTGTGACCTATGTTATGGAGTGAGGATGTTAGATCCTTGCCCTTCTTCTGCCATATCTTTTTCAGCAGTTTGAAATGTTTTAGTAACAACTTGAGATTCAACTTGTTTTATTTGTTCAAAGACAGACTGACCTATTTATTCAAGAATAGGAAGATAAATTGGTTTTATTGTCTCTCTTTGTTTTCCTATGGAAGATGTTCCTATGTGTTTTTGTTTTTTCTTCAATTCATAAGCTAACAAAGTTTGTCTTTCAACAAGAGTTAACCTTTGTCCTGAACATTGTTTTTCCTCTAACTCTTCCAAAGTTGGTTTTCCATCAATTGGTGTAGTTAATTCAAATGGAGGTCATCCTGCTTCTACCAATGGTGTAGTAGTTGGGGGGTCTTGTTTTGTGTATCTACCCTTTTCATCTCCTTGTTTAGGCATAAATCACCATAATGAAAAATCCTATTTGCTTTTTATGTTTTTGTTTAAATCTTCCTATTTTGATTAAATATGAATATGCTTCTCCGACAACGATGCCAAAAATGTAAGGTCAATTTACTAAGTAAATTAACACATGTGTTTTACTTGTCAATCCGGGTTTGTAGACTTGGAAGCATGTCCAAAGTATATGGATTTCAGGTGAAATAAATTTATGAAGGCAAGACTACAAGGTTAAAGGAAGTGCATATTACAAATATATTCTAATTTTTAAAAGACTAAATTTTTTTTGGTTCAAGATGTAACAAGCAAGAGAAGAGGATCCTAACTTTGGAGGTCCTGGTTGTCCTTCCTCACAGTACTATCCCCAAGAAGAGAAACTAAAGAGCAATGGTTTGTAATGTATAGATAGCAAGAGAAGAGGCTCCTAATTTAGGAGGTCCTGATTGTCCTTCCTCACAGTTCTACCCCAATAACATTATCCTTCCTCACAGTTCTACCCCAATAACATTACCATTTCATCAAATAAAAACTGGAATTCAAGAAATAATACATCAAATGCAAAAATGATGATTTTAGCTATGATTCATAATTTGATAGAAAGATAATCTAACTTAAATTCTTGTTTGTCCTTTCATATGAAAATTAGACTTTAAATTAACATCATCCAAAAATCACACAAAAAGCATCACACGTCTAAATAACTGAATCATAAATCTGAAACAAGAAATAGTGAAATTAAAATTATGCTAATTTAATCAAAGTGTACTTAGCTTGGTATGGGGGTCCTCCACCCTTGCCTTGTACACCTAAGAAACTCATAGCTACAACTAACTTATGAAAATATCCACAACATGAACAACAACTAGAACAGTAGAAAGTATTCTTCAAATTATCAAAGAGTCTCCAATAGTCTGAATACAAAATTACATACATGAATGGTTCATAAACTCAGTTCAAATAAACAAATCATCAACGAACTTTGCTACAATGGCTCTAATAGCCTTATCTATCCTAATTCATCCATCTAGGTTGAACTCATCAAGTATGGTTCACAAAATTAAGAAAAATCCCAAAAAATAATATTTTGCCCCCTTTGTAATAGGGATTTCTGAATGACAGGTCAAGTTTGACCAGCATTGACCGGGCCTGTGTTTGCTTAGTTTGACCGAACCAATAGTTATTACTCCATTTGTGGTTCCCAATATTTCGAAATATGCACTCATCTCTCACCCAGGTGTCCTGCACATATGACTTTAATGGAGCTATTATGAGAATTTTTAATGCAATCCAAATTTACTCTTAAAACCCAATTTTTACAAAAAATTCTAAAAATTGAAAAACTTAATTTAGTTACCTAAATATGCAAAATAATATTAAAATGAAGCATATGTAAGTGAAATAGGATGGAATATGGCAGTAAATGAATGTGTTTAGGATAGGAAAAAATGACCAAAATTGAGGGCCAACAATGGACAACCTTAATAGCTTTAGTATTATCCTTACACTTCTCCAGCATGGTGTGAAAGTGTACCATTGGCTTATGCATGGTGACAATTTCTTCATACAAGCTCCGTATAATTTCTTCCAATGTCGATGCTTCACCAAGTATGGTTGCCTTAAGTTATTCCAGATAAACTTGCGCGGGACTTGCGTTCTGAACCTCTGCTCAGAGTTGTTCAACCTCTTACCTTGCAGCCTCCAAGTTCTGTTCTAACTACTTGTTCTCGATGTTGGGTGCAGGAATTGCAGTTAGGAAAAATCCTTCTACACTTAATTGTCAACCCAGAGGTTTCGTTAACTTAGAGACGAAGCATAGGAAATGCCAGAAATGATATGAACTTTTCCAAACTCTATTCCTACTTCCTTAATTGTAATCTTGCAGAACTAAAAAGAAAAGGTCACCCAACAATTTACACTAAAGATATTCTAGTGCTGAAATGTGAAAGAAAGTACTTTTGCAGGAAAATAAAAGAAAGGAACTCTCAAACTTCTTTCAAACAATATTTGACTAATGAAAATGTAAATCTATGTTTATCTTCAGTATAGTTGTGTGCCAGGTTAGTAATTGGACCCTTGAAGATATTTGACTTCCTATAGATCTTTCTCCCTGCACTAAGCTATTATTCATGTACTTCTGCAATGTGCTTCCACTAGCACTAGAAAAAAGTTTAGGTGCTGGAAGTATATTTTACACTTGTACTGAAGATTTATGTCTTCATGCAAGAACTCTAAGCCTCAGGAATAGAGCACTTTGTTCCTGTATCAGGATATCGATTCTTGTACCAGAACAGAGATTCCTGCACCAAGTTTTCCAATACTTCTTATAAGAAAGTAAATAATGTGTTAACTCGAGAAAAGAACTTGCAAAGGTGAAAAGGACTTTCAAAATAAATTCCTCAAACCAAAAGATGCTTCAACCAATCTTAACATCTAAAATAAGAATTAATTTCCAGAGGCAAAGCGCACTCTTCTTTAATCAAGGAACTTCTTCATGCAATCTGAAAAGATCATTTAATTGTGACATCAGGCTTCAATCATGTAATAGTTATTCACATGAACTGATCTGCATTCATGACCTTCTTAACTCAGAAAGATTCTCTTTAATAATAATTACACATATAGCATGAAGTGCAGGTACAGACTAGTGTGTCACAACAACACTCAATTTCAGATTATCAAAAGCATGTTTAATTCGAGATATCGAGAACACTGCAAAATGAAAATCACGCACTCTAGAATCGCATTAAGACTCATCAATGATATAAAAATAAAAGACTATTAATGTAATGAACCATAGGAATCAATCTGTGAGACTATAAATGCACTAGTGCAGGAGTGCATGCTTGCACGATCCAGACAAAAATGAGATTAAAATTCAAGGAAGGAGATCATAAAATTAAATTCAATCAAGCATGCACACCACGGATCCATCACACAACGGTGAAATCGGATTTAAACTTTGCAAAAGAACAAAAGCATCTATTTACTTCACATTTTGCATTAAATGAAATTAACACATCTTAATAAAAAAAGTAGAACACGAGGGAAAACGAGTTGGGTTGGCTAGGCCCTAGCCAACCAGCTCATTTCCCTGTTTAGGAAACATAAAGATTCAACTCTTAATTAACATATCAACACATAATTACAATGAAAGATTGAGAAATCATGGTGCAGTCCCTTTCTATTAATAATCAACAAATGTACATCATGAGTTCGAATCTAGCCTAGAATGAGGGCGATACTTGAAAAATTACAGAAGAACGAAATTACAATATCCTTGCTATAGCTATCGCTCGCTACCATTTTCTATATGAATCGTATATTTTATACATTTTTAGACCTGCGACCATAACCAAATTACATCAAGCGTTCTAATTTGAGCCTTTCATCTATAACGAAATAACAATAACAGTTCATACTAAGCCTTTTGGCTATAACAAAATGCTAATCTAGGTATTCAACTGGCGACCCAATCTCCACCATATCCCTGACTTTTCTCTCCACTCCGAGCCCAACTCGAGTTGCTTGTTTTGGAACTCAGTGTCCGCATGAGGTGGTGAGCTGTTACGACAGTTAAGGATTCACCAATGGTGTAGGAATCCTACCTGAACTTGACCATGCTAAAACGATGATCAATACATTGCCTATCAAATACTTTACGAAGAGAAATATTAGTTGCAAAGATTTAAAGGTACAAAATCTATGAAAATGATTAATCAAGCACATTCGTAACCCTTAAACATGAAATATAAAGCTAGTGCAAGAAAAGACATGATTCTTGGACTAGTGCAAGAATAGGGAGGTTTGCAAGGTTAAAACAGAGGTCTAAGGTTATGGTTTTGAAGGGAAAAAGGGGTTAAAAATGAAACAATTTAGCCTACCAACATCCTCCCCTCCTTAAGTTGTTGTGGGTCCTCACACAACCTTTACCTGCTGCAAAAAAACCAAAACAGAAGAGCCTCCCTTCAATTCTAAACTTGTATGTTGATCCCTGCTTTCACAGTCTTTGCCTTCCTGCTTCGAGCCTTTTTGAGTTTCTTGGTCACATTTTTAAGACGTTCATAACACTTCAAGGCCTGATATTTCCATATCTTAACTTGTCTTTTCAACTCCTTCACCTCTCCTGCCAACTCTGCATTTGCTCATTTTTGCACTATACTCTGGTCTTTCATGGTTTGTTATAAAAACTCCAAGCCATAAACATGTTTCTTGAGCTCTTCTATCTGACTGTTCAGATAGAGGTGGAGTTCTCCACTCTCAATTCCTCTAGCACAAACTTCTTAGCAATCGATTCTAGACACGTGCCATCATCATCAAGGTCAAAGTTATCCTAGTCAGCTTTCAGTTCCTGCATTGCACTACCATTAAGGGTTTCAACAACCAGAGTCTCAATGTTACTAAGGGTCTCAGTTCCCTACATTTTTACTTTATTAGGGGTTTTAGTACCTTGTTCATTTAATTTACCAGGGGTTTCAATACCATGCTCCTCAAATTCATTAAGGGCTTCAATACCTTGCTCATATATCTCACCAGGGGCTTCAATACCCTATTCTTCAAAATCATTGAGGGTTTCGGTACCCTGCTCTTCCATCGCACCAAGGGTTTCAATACCCTGCTTGTCCATCTTCCCAAGGGTTTCAATACCCTGTGTCCTGTCATCCACTTGACCCTCTGTCGGGTCCTTACTTATACTCGACATCACTTTTCTTTTCTTCATCCTGCCAAAGAGGACCAACAAGGGTGTGTCATCTTCCTTCTCCACTTAGTCACCATCAACCACTGTATGAGCTACTGCCTCAGTGAGAACCAAAATATTATCTATACCCGATGAAGTAGGTGGTGAGTCATCCAACAGTAACGGAGAGGTCGATTGAACATGACCTGCCCTTGAAGAGGCAGTCCTTCTCCTGGCCGACCTCCTAGTCTCGGTAGCATGTGGGGTCATCATTTCCGATTTCTCATTCTTGCCTGCACTCCTCTTTAGAGCCGCTTCCCTACACTCTTCTTCTGAGCCAACTTTTCTGCACCCTTCTTTTGAGCCAGCTTTTCTACACTCTTCTTCTGAGTCGAATTCTCTACGCTCCGCCCCTAAAATTCCTTCAAGAATTCCTCCCAAGTCACATTTCTAGCTTCCATATCTTTCTTAATTATTGTAATCAGCCCGTGGTGATATAATTTATATGTGGCCTAATTGGACTTTCCTTTCTGAACCCCTTTAGCCATATTTTCTAAACTTCTGAGAAAATAATACAGGAAATTGACAAGCATACTAGAATCAAAGTGCAAGAGTAGGCATATGTGATAGAGGAAATTTAGTGAGTAGCAGCCCTCACAAGTAAGGAACTTCTGCAACACATACAAGAGATCCTTCCGCTTCCTGATCATAGCATTCTGCTGGAGGTTGTTATTCCAGTCCACATTCTACTTTGGGTTGACCACGAACTGACGCCACAGTTTCTTTTCTAACCTCTACTTCTTGAACCATTGCTCCCCCACTATTGGAAAACTTGTAGCCTGATATATGGATTCTTCTGTGATTGCAAATTCTAATGAACTAACCTTGGCTTGAATCCCATCAAAGGTCCAAGTGAATGATATTGTCACAGCTAAGTCAAATCTATCAAACGTCTGCAAAAACAGGAGGAACCCAGATTCCTGCAATAATACAAGACTATTCCTGTACTCATCTATCTATTCCATCTCTTGTATGGATTGTGGCTCCATCCTTACAGTTGCCATGTCTGTTTGAATTCATCCAATCTCTGTCTCAAGTTTTAAAAAAATATTACAACAAAAAGAACTCAAATGGTGATCGAGCTGTACATCCACTGTTATATTAACAATTTCCTGAAAGGTTATGCTTAATTATTAAAATTACACGAATGTGAATGCGAATTGGTTCAAGTACAGGTAGGCGATGATGATTGGAAGAGGTGGCGGTTTAGACAATAATTCCACATAACATTCATGCAAGGTCGGATATGGAGTGAGGCCATTATTATTAGGTGATAAGTTTTCCAAGGGAAGGTAAGTATTGGATTTCGGGAGAATCATTCCTTCCCACATTTACTCCATGATTTCACATAAGGTTTACTTAGTACTCATTTAAAAGATAAGTTTTGATAACCTAAAATATTTTTGTACTTAAATGATTTCTTCCTAATTTAGTAAATGATAAAACAAAATGTTAATCATAATAAAAATTGAATGCCATGATCTGCAGGTGGTAAAGTTATTTTGCATGTACAAAGGTTCATGAAACAAAATATAAGCTTCAACACACATTTTTGCACCAGGTGTTCCTGCACCAAAACATGTGTTTTCTTGAATTAGGTGCGCTTAGCAGTGACGATTCCTGCACTGAACGTGCTTGCACCAACCATGCCTACACTGAGCATGCTTGCACTTAGACATGCTTTCACTACCCATGCCTACACCAAATTTTCTTGCACTTGAATACACATTCCTGCACCAAGGATACTTGTAGCATAACAACAACTAAAAGAAAATTTTGATAGGATATAATTCATAGGTTGGATTAAAAAATTTGATGAATATACAAAGGAGGTATTATTCACCATTCTTTGGTGCTGATATATGCCTTTCGATCTGATTTGTGAGTTCACATAAGATCTTGCAATCAATCCATGAGGGGGAAAA
Organism: Pinus taeda; assembly: GCA_000404065.3. Taxonomy (NCBI): domain Eukaryota; kingdom Viridiplantae; phylum Streptophyta; class Pinopsida; order Pinales; family Pinaceae; genus Pinus; species Pinus taeda. The sequence goes on along the minus strand of APFE030877442.1, from coordinate 24,716 downwards.
GAAGAAGTGGAAAAAGGGTAGACATTTAGAATGGGAAGGAAATTATGACAGGGAATTCAAGAGCGAAACCACCAAGAGGGATAAATCGAAAAAGGGATTTTTGGGAAAACATTTCAAGGGAAAAGAGGGAAATATGAAATCAGATAGGGAAAACTTCTTTGAAGAAAGGGATGGTAAAATTTGTGGGATAAAAAGAAGAAAATAAGGGTTTTTTTTTTTTTTAAATGGGAATAGAAGAAGGGAATTTCACCTGACATCTATCTGTATAGTTTTTATCCATAAAATAAATGCAACGAGAATTGAGTGTTGCCTGAATAAAAATTTCTATGCCAGCTATTCCAAACTTGGATAAGGGACTGGTTCTTGTACTTGAGCTTGCTTCTTCTTGGTGACAGTTAACACATCTAATGATAAAACAATATTTGCATTTTATTAGAACTGATATTCCTGATAGCAAGCTAGTTTTCAGGTTGATCCTTATGAAATCATGTCAGTAGAACTGATTTTCGCAATCACAGGAAAAAAAATTCCTTTTTTCTTTAATTTTTTCTTTTGAGTATTTATATAATTTTTTTTTGAATTTCCTTAAATTTTATTTCAAGAGAGAAGAAATCAGATTACAATAGGCTGGCATAGCCACCTACCAACTAAGTTCATATTGTTGTTGCACTTGTTGCATGAAGTCTTCCTTTGTGATGGGTTGAAAATATACTTTAAGCTTATGCCCATTCACAAGGAAAATTAAATCGCGCCCATTGTTAATTTTTTCTTCTACAGCCCCATTGTTGAAAACTTGAATCACCTCATACAGTCCCATCTAATGAGTATGGAACTTCCTTTTAAAATGTTTAAATCTAGAGTCATAGAGAAGTACCCAATCACCTGGTTGGAATTGTTTCTTCCTAATGAACTTGTCATGCAACTTCTTGCGTTGCTGCTGCACCAAAATATTATGTTGAACAACATCCCTTTGAAATTCATCCAACTCATTTAGCTGCAACAAATGTTGTTGCTGTGGTTTCGAGAGATCTAGACCCAACTAAACTGCAGCCCTGAAAGTCTTTATCTGAAATTTAACCAGCAAAAGTACTTGTTTTCCATACACCAGCTCATATGGTGTATGCCCCGTGCTATTCCTCCAAGTGGTTCGATAAGCCCATAGGGCTTCAGGAAATTAACTAGCCCAATGCTTCCTATGCATGTGTATTGTTTTGGTGAGGATGGATTCGATCAGCTTATTTGTGGATTCCACCTGGCCATTTTCTTGCAGGTGATATGATGTAGATTTCCTGTCCCGAATCTTATATTGATTCATGACTTCTTGTACCAAGTTAGAAACAAAATGCGGTCCATTGTCAGAAACAATTTCTCTAGGAACACCAAATATAGTAAAAGTTTCATTAAACAAAAAATCAACAACAACTTTTTTATTGGAAAAAGAAACAACTTTGGCCTCTACCCATTTAGTAACAAAATCATTACAAACAAAGATATGATTTTTATTTAAAGATGTGGGGTTTATGGGTCCTACAAAATCAATAGCCCATTTTTCAAAGGGATCAGTCATTACTTGAGGACATAAAGGAATCTCATTGGCTTGAACAGGTTGACCCATTTGTTGACAACTATCACAACGCTTAACATATTGCTTGGCATCCTTAAACAAAGAAGGCCAAAAATAGCTAGTGCGTAAAATTTTATATGTAGTTCGCTTGTCAGCGAAGTGGCCACTGCAAGGTTCATCATGGGCATATTTTAAAATATAATCAGCTACAACATTAGACTTTCCTGGTCTATCAATAATTGTCACATTGAATTCCTGTAATAGAAGTAACCACCTAGTCACTCTACCGCTAGTTAAAGGTTTATTCATTAAATATCTTATAGCAGAATGATCAGTATGCACATAAACTTCATATCCTGTAATGTAATGTCTGGATTTATTAATAGAAAAAATAATGACTAAAAATTCTTTCTCAGTCACTGTATAGTTAAATTCAGCATGTAACAAATTTTTATTGATGTAGTAAATAACATAGGACTATTTATTCTCCTCTTGTCCTAAGGCTATGCCAATGGTAGTGTCTGAAGCATTGGAGGAAATATGAAATGGCAGGGACCAACTGGTCCTCTCAAAACCGGTGCTTGTACTAATTTTTCCTTGAATGTTTCAAACGACTATTGGCAAGTTGTGGACCAGGTGAATTCACTATCCTTAGCTAGTAATTGAAAAAGTGGGGTAGTAATATTGGAAAATTGTCAATGAATCTCCAGTAATAACCAGCATGTCCCAAGAAACCTCTCACTTCCCTTTGGGTTTGGGTGCAGGTAGATGAATAATGACTTTAATTTTAGTGGGGTCCACCTAAATACATTTGTCATAAACCAAATGACCAAGAACCACTCCTGATTTTCACATTAATCTACATTTTTTATCACTCAAAGCAAGATGGGCCTCTTGGCAACGTAAATTTTTTTTATTATAGATTTTTAAAAGCTTCTTTAAATGAGTTACAAAACACAGAAAAATCATCCATATAAATCTCAACACATCCAAGATTAGAAAAAATACCCAGCACAACCCTTTGAAAGGTAGTGGGTGAATTACACAACACAAAAGGAAGCACTTGGTAGGAAAATGTACCCCAAGGGCATGTAAATGTAGTTTGTCTTCATCTGAGGGTGCGATATGGATTTGGTTATACCCACATAAGCCATCTAAAAATGAAAAGTACTTTTTACTGGCAAGGGTATCTAGCACCTGATCGATGAAAGGAAGGGGAAAGTAATCCTTGAGAGTTGCTTTGTTTAATTCTCAATAGTCAATGCAAATACACCATCTCCCATCTTTCTTAGGGACTATCACTAATGGAGAGACCCATTGACTATCAGAAATGGGGTAGATGAAATTAGCATCTAAGATTTTTTGTAATTCCTCCTTAACAATATCTCTTAGTGCGAGATTCATTCGTCTCTGGGGTTATCGGAGAGGTCGATCTCCCTCCCGGATATATATATATGATGAGTAAAAGTCTTAGGAGGAAATCCTGTCATGTATTTATAACTCCAAGCGAATGCATCCAAATGATCTTGAAACAAGGTAACAAGTTGCTCTTACTAAGATGAATCTAGGTCTGAACTAATGTGTAAGGATTTGCCTAGACTAATTTCAACAAGAGTGGTATTGGGCTTAAGAGTATAGGAGGATGATGCCACAGTATGGGATAAAGAAGGTTGGGAATCAGAGTTTTTTTGAAAATACAAACTAAAGATCTAATGAAGTGTATCAAAACTAGGCATAGTGTCTAGATTGTTCAAGAAATCTCACAATTCACCATCTTGGGTAGACTCGGTATGATGCTGAATCGAAGAAAGAGGTTGGGTGTCCTCATCAATATTGTCATAATCTAACCATAAGGTATCCTTGAGTTCTTGAATAGATCTAGCAAGTGGGTATAAGGTGACCTTTTTCCTAGAGTCTCCATGTGGAATGTCCATATCACCAGAGTGACATTCAATATATGCATTGGTCGTGGAAAGCCATGGTCGTGCTAGAATCAAAGGATGTCCTCCCACTGGATTATTTGGCTGAAGCACAATGAATTCCATGGGGTATTCCCATGAATCTATATAGAAAACCACGTCATCTAATACTCCATCGGGCTTGATTTTAGATCTGTCTGCAAGTTCAAGCCTGGGGGGTGTAGGATGAATATCTCCCAACCCAAGTTATTCCATGGTTTGCCTGGTCGTCACATTGATAGCCACCCCTAGGTCTATTAATACATTAGAGACAAGGATATCACCTATCTGGACAAAAACAACTAGGTTTCCAGGATCTGTGTATTTCTTCATTGATATGCATCCTGTCATCAACTCAACTGCTCTACCAACAAATTGAATGGTCCAAGGTTCTACTCTCTTACTCCTTGGCTTTTCAAGACATGATTCCTAAATTATCTTTGTACAGATGGGGATTTCTCGGATAGTTTGAAGTAAAGGAACATTTATACAAAGATTCCTTAATTCAAAAGCCAACGTGGACTTGGGGTCACTTTTCTCCATTACCAACCGCTTTGGATAGGGGGGTTGGTTTGAAGAAGATGGTGAATCTGAAGGTATGAGAATTGGCTGAAGGGTGATATTGTTTTTTGAATGATCAGGAGTTACCTCCTCATTTTTCTCCTAAATAATCACCATGGACTGTTTTTGTTTTTCTGGTTTAACCACCCTTCTTGATCTCAATTAAATCTCATCTATCCCAACTGACATGGTTCAATAAGTAGAAAGAGGGGACGATCCAACCGAATGAATGAATTGTACTGCCTTATTATTAGGATTTGGTACTGATTGAGAAGGTAGTTGAGGTGGTCTAAATGGTGGTGGAAAAGGCAATGGTGGCAATGATTGACTTTGTTGAGGTAGAGAGGGAAAAGATGGTTGTGACATATGGTGTGGTACATAAGAAGGAGGATATGATGGCATCTGAGTAGGATAGGAATGATATGAATGGTTTGGCCCTCTCCATCCTTGTTGCCAAGGTTGGGATGATTGTCCATGATGAAAATGGTTCTCATTCTGCCAATGTTGAGAGTGATTATTATTATTATAATAGAAATATGGAGGTGCATTGTAGCCATAAAAATGTGGTTCAGGAGTTATACCTGCACTTACCTGTGGCCAGTTTCTTTGTGCTCCCATGGCATGTAATGGCTCAGGTTCAAAATCCTCTCCTTCAAGTACAAATTTTAATTCAGGTATGGAGGGAAACTCCTCAGTGGCATAGTTATCTGCACAAATCACACATTTATTAGCACCTTTCATATCAACAAGGCACTCTCTTAAATGATGCTTTTTTCTACACTTTGGACAAAAAATAGGTAATGACTCTTGTTCCTTTTCTAATTTTTGCTAAAATTTCAAAGAGTTTGTTTGTTTGCTAACAATATTAATTATTTCAATTTTCATGTTGTCCATTTTATTCTCCAAGCCAATGATCGTAGCATCTATAGATCCCATTTTGTTAGTTTTGCTTCAGCCTCTTCTAGTGGATCTAGATTGTTAGGATATTCCGACACATAGGAATAGTTAAGTATAACTTGGTCTAGTATAGAGTTAGTTAAAGTGTGTTTCTTTACCTTGGTCTAGTATAGAGTTAGGTAAAGTGTGTTTCTTTACCATGTACATTTGTAACTTACAATCCGACGGTCACGATATGTAGTGATCTGACGGTTCATTCTCTCCTCGGTATT